>BGNK01000841.1:11346-53979 GCA_003297005.1 Symbiodinium sp. clade A Y106
CAAAAAAAATCAACTTTTCGCAGCCTCAAAGCTCACAAAACTTGAGCATAGCAGTGTTTCGTGGCCTGAACTCACAAAACACTGTAATGCTCAAAAAAATCCAAAATTGCCAACTCTGAAACTCACAAAACACTGTAATGCTCAAAAAATTCCAACATTCTGGCATCTATGGCCAGGCCGGGGGCAGATTCCATAAAATTTTGGAATTTTTTGAGCATNACTGTAATGCTCAAAAAATTCCAACATTCTGGCATCTATGGCCAGGCCGGGGGCAGATTCCATAAAATTTTGGAATTTTTTGAGCATTACAGTGTTTCGTGAGTTTCAAGGTTGGAATTGGAACTTTTTGAGCATTACAGTGTTTCGCGGCCTGAACCTCACAAAACACTGTAATGCTCCAAAAAAAATCAACTTTTCAAGCTTCAAAGCTCACAAAACTTGAGCATAGCAGTGTTTCGTGGCCTGAACCTCACAAAACACTGTAATGCTCAAAAAAATCAACTTTTCACAGCCTCAAAACTCACAAAACTTGAGCATAGCAGTGTTTCAGTGTTTCCTGGCCTAAACCTTACAAAACACTTTAATGCTCAAAAAAACCAACTTTTCACAGCCCGGGAACTCACGAATCACTGTAATGCTCCAAAAATTCCAAATTTTTATGGAATCTGCCCCGAGATGCCAGAATTTTGGAATTTTTTGAATTTTTTGAGCATTGCAGCGTTTCGTGAGTTCTGAGGTTGGAAATGTTGGAATTTTTTGAGCATTACAGTGTTTCGTGCGCCTCATGCCCCAAGAACCACGAAAGCGTAGATCTTCGGGGGGGGGGCGAGCATATATATATATATATATGTATTACCCTCCTTGAGCCTCAGTGCCGCAAGTTACGCAAACAGCACACCTGGTGCTCTTTCAGGTGGCTCTCCCAGAAAATCCCTAGTTGCCCTAAACCCCCAAACCCTAAACCGCCAAAATGCCTAGCAGAAGCCCCAAACCCCTAAACCCCTAAACTCCCCAAACCCGAAAAGCCCTAAACCCCTAAAATTCCTGAGCCCCCAAAACCCCGAAAATCCCAAAACCCTAAACGCTAAATCCCTAAAATCCCTAAACCCCAAAACCCCTAAAATCCCTAAACCCCAAACCCCTAAAATCCCTAAAATCCCTAAACCCCAAAACCCCTAAAACCCCTAAAATCCCTAAAACCCCAAAATACCCCTAAAAACACCCAAAATCCCCAGCACGCCCAGGGCTCCGGCTGGCCGCAGACGAGGGAGATCGCCGCCGAGAGCGTGGTCTTACCATGGTCGACGTGGCCGATGGTGCCGATGTTGATGTGGTCCTGTTGGGGTTTAGGGTGTAGGAAAGAGGGTTTAGGGTTTGGGGTATAGGGTTTAGGATATAGGTTTTGGGGTTTAGGATAAAGGGTTTCGGGTTTATTATTTAGGGTTTTCGGTTTTAGGATGCATCCTATACAGGCTTTAAAAAGGACTCGGGCTCTCAAATTACATCATGGTCCTGGCTTCAGGCTGTCAGGGTGTCTAAGGTTCCCCAAGCCCTAAGCACATTAATCCAGACTCTGAGCTTGGGATTTGATGGTTCGCACCCGGTCTCCACTCTAGTTCCCTACCGGCATTAAACAAGGTTTCCAACAAAGGTACTGCAACGGAGACTTTTGGCAGGTTTCAGAGACTGGGCGGCGCAAAGGCCGCAAAGGTTTAGGAAAAGCTCCCGTGCTCGTGTCTGAAGTCGGCCGACGGTGCACTACAGGCATTTGGCTCTGGGGACTTTGTGCTCGAGGGCTGCGGCTGCTTCTTCGTTGAAGTCGTTTTCCGACTTCTAAGGCAAAGGTTCAGGGTTAGGGTTGCGGATAGAGTTCGGGATCTATGGCTCCGTCTTCGGGATTCAGGAGCTTGACATGCAGCCGCACATTTTTATAAGCTTCGTAGTAGTGACTGACATGCTCTTTTCAGATTTGGTCCTGTGTATGCATCCAAAAACAGCAACGCGACCTGCTCCACAATGCCTCCGTGCTGGACATGCTAAACCCTAAACCCTAAACCCACAAACTAATCCTCAAAGCTGCGAGCCGACCCTTCCGAGGCAAGCGCAAGTGCAGTAGTGCTATCACATAGGCAGAACTGACAAAAACAAACGACACAACGAGAAACCAGCTTAACCAAAGCCACAATCACAACAACAATGCCAACAACAACAGCAACACCAACCACAACAGCAACAGCAACAGCACCACAAGCCAACAACATGTTCACGCAAACAACCAGAGCTTGGTTGAACTTTGACCCTGAGGCAGTCCTTAGCATGGCAGACGATAGCCTGTGCGCGAGCCGCCTTCTTCGAACGACCTTGGGAAAGGTCTTCGGGGTCTTTGTAAGGGTTCTTATACAGGTTCCAATTCCAAAGTGGCTTATGAGGAGGCCATACAGGTTCTATGGTGGCCTCTAGCAGGATTCTAAAATTTGGGTTCCTGAATCATTAGAATGAGGGTCGGGACATCTTATAGTGTAACACAATATGACTATGTGTGTGAAATGTCAGCGAATGGTAGTTTGATTAATGGGCTTAAGGGTAGTCTAGAGATTTCGGGAACTTCTATTTAGAGCTAATTGTGGAACCCTGGAATAATGCTACAAACCCTTCAGGTTTCCGCTACGGCTTCCTTCGCAATCAGTATTTAAGCCTTGGGGATTAGGACTAGTACAGGGGCCTCCATAATTAGAACAGGGTTTTGGGTATAATATATAAACCTGACCCCAAAGGCAGTATATAGGAAATTCTCTAGGCCCCTATATTGTGGTTTTAGGGTTTGGGAAGGCAGCACCCTAAACCCTAAACCCTAAAACTCTAAACCCCTAAGCCCTAAACCCTGAACCCCTCGCCCCCAAACCCCTAAAACCCTTTTAAACCCTAAACCCCTAAAGCCCTAAGCCCTACACCCCTAAACCCCTAAAACCCTAAAGCCTAAACCCCTAAACCCTAAACCCCTAAAACCCTAAACCCTAAACCCAGCACCTGCCATGCAGGGCAGCTTGTAACTCGTAGCCCTTCGTTCGAAACTAAACCGTCAAGAGTACCCAGAGACTCCAATATTCTTTCCCTAAGGGTCCAAGTACCTAATAATCATATACTCTCTTAAATATTGAGCTCCATAACTACTATCCTAAACCTAAGTACCTAATTATTGGGTCCTTTGGACCCTTAGGGTTTAATTAAGGAATACCTAGGGTTCCTTTAAGGGCTCCTGTAAGGGATCTATAGGGTTTACTGTCCGTTTAGGGGACTCCAATATCCCTTAATTAAGGAATATACCTTAAATTGTAGGATCCCTAATATGATTTAAAGAATATTCCCTAATCAAGGGGCATTGGAGTCTCTGGGTATGTAATATAGGGGCCTTCATAATTAGGGCTGTGGGGTTCATGAAAGTATACTTGGAATACGGAATCCTAAGGAATAGAATTGGTCTTTCTTCAGACCCCTACATCACTGCCCCTTTGATAGCAGGCAGTGCTGCCTTCTTCTGTGAGGATCGGCTGGGCAGTGCCCCTGTAGGATTGGGGTCGGCAAGGCTGAAGCTGCACTAAGGGTTTGGGTCAGTCTTATGTCTGACTCTACAACCCCCTAAACCCTAAACCCTAAAAGCCACTGGGCAAGCAGACACATGTTGAGTTGTCTGCTTTCGGGCGCGTTCGGGTCTAAAAGCCCACAGGCCGCCCCAAAAGCCCTAAACCTTAGCCCCTCAACGCCTCAACTCCAACGCCTATAGCCTAAACCGTTCAGAAGGTGCTCTTGCTGGCGTGGGGGTTTGCTATCATGGCGGTCCTTAAGGGTTATAGGGTTTCACATCTAGGTTTGAGGTTTTGGCATAGGACTTGGGTTCTGAGACCTTTAATTGCTCCGGGTGGCTCTGGCAAGAGCCCTAAACCCTAAACCCGAAACGCCTAAGCCAAGCAACTGAGGCTGCGACGAGCACCCTGGAAGCCAACCGCCTGGTGTTCTTGGTGCCCCCGAAGACTCCATCTACCCATACGGTTGATGATATAAATCCAGCATTACCGTACTGACCCTAGACTATGGGAATTTTGGTATATTCCTTAATATGGGTAATGGAGGATTTATATCATCAACTGTATGTACTTAAGCCTTGAAGGGGTATACCTGAAGGCCTAGTCGGGGCGAGTATCCCAAAGATGCAAGCCAACTGCACATGTACGCGATATTCCTAAGGTGCCCGATGGCCGTCCACCACCGAAAATACGTTGCTGGGTCTCGAAGACAGGTTTTGAGGACTCAGGCAGGAGTTTCCGGTGGAAGGGCGCATCATCCTGAACCCTAAACCTTAAACTGCCTTAAACCCATGTAGGAATCCCGAATCCAAACCGCAAGCCTTCCTAACTGGCTGGTGGACGGCACGATGGCGGCAGCTGCAAAATTGTGGGTCTCGAGGCTCCGATCGTCAGGGTCCCCAAAAGCCTGAACAAAAGAAACAATCTAAGAACCCAACAACCAGTAACCCTGGACCCTGAAACCCCAAGCCCTGAAACCCAAACCCAGACCCAAAGCCCCAACTCCAAGCGGCCCTAAACCCGAAACCCCTAAACCGTAAAAACCCTGTAACCCCGGCCAGATCACTCCGAGGTTTCTGCCCCTGCAGTTGCCAGTGCCAGCGCACCAAGGGGCAAATTGGAGGAGGAGGGAGCCTCTCAGGATCAAGAAACTAAGTTTCGAGGGCTTTCGCTTGACCTCGAGCTACCCAAATGCCAAACCTTTTTGTAACCTTGCAAGTTGTATATTGGGGTCTGCTATAAGAACCTACAAAAGGTAAGTTAATGTAGGGCTCCAGGTCTTTAGGGTTGAGCGTTTCAGTTGTAGTGCTGACGGTTGAAGCTTTAGGGATAGTAATGTAGAGTTCAATAATCAAAGGTCTGCTTTAGGCTGATCCAGGGTTCCGTCTGCATAGGGTTCTACGATCCGCTGTAGGAGCCTCAACAATAGAACATGTTTTTTGGGGGTGTATACTATCGAATTCATGTGTATAGGGATTCCTTAAAGAAGTTAGGGGCCCCCTCGCCTATTGTGACTCAGTCCTTGATCCACCCCCAGACTCGGCGAAAGAACTCTTTCACCTTCTGAACAAAGGTCTGGGCCGAACTGTTCTGCCATTTGTCGCCAGCGAAGTCTTGCGCCAATTGAACCACTGCCAGACAGCCCTCCCTCATCTTCCGCACATTCCCCTTCATTGCCTCCCTGTCCTGAGCCGACAACTTCGGGTTACTGTCAATCGCTTCCTCCAAAGCTTGGGTATTGTTGAAGGTCGCCTCGCTGTTCATCGAGCTGTCGGCCATGGCTGTTGTCTCTTGGACTCGTGGCCTACAGAGTCTAAGGGATTGTCTAGATGAAACACCTGTGCCGAAACTTCACTGAACCACTTTGCTCTCTCCACCCAGCGTATGCCAGATCATGAGACTGCCGGCTCTGCATTCGAGCAGGGAGCGAATAGTTGCTCGTGTGGCCCTGCCTTCTCATATCGCTCTCCTTACACTCCTTTCTTGTGATGGCTCATGTCGTCGTCGCGGCAGTGATCGACGGCAGCAAGTCAAGGGTACGAGTGCTGTAAACCCAACATCGAAAACCAGATTGGAAAGACACCCATTTTCTTAGCTCTGGCACCATTCGTAGAGTGATGGGGTTTCGTAGAAGCACGCCTTACGTAGATAGGTTGTCGGGAATATGGTTGAGGAGCTCTCGCTTGTGGTAGAATGAACTAATGTCTGGGAGCCTTAAGATAAGATCTTTGGTTGTGGCCTAAGGTGATGTGTTAAGGTTGAGATCTTGATTAGAGATACCAAGGGTCGGGGCTCGGTGGTGCCATACGCACACCCAAATAGGCAAGGTATCATCTAACTGAACAATAGCACTGCGAATCATTCAGGCCCCTACGTTAGGATTTACGCACTGCGGCTTTTAAATCGCCCCCACAAGCCCAATGAGGGTCTCCCAGAAGAGTGAACAAAGTCCCAGCCGCCTCGGAAACTTTGCCTCGAAGCGAAGTGGGGCGGACCTGCTCCTCCGCGGGGTTAGGGGTTAGGGCTTAGGGAGTTTAGGGTTTAGGGCTTAGAGAGTTTAGGGCTTGGGGTTGTGCGTTTGTTTGGAGGACCTCTTAAGGTGTGTTAACCGAGGCCGTATAGCTTCTAATAGTGGGTGTTTAGGCAATCGAAGGTCGTTCGGGAATATGGTTTAGGGCTCCGGGGTTAGGACGTCCCAGGGTCTTCGGTTTAGGGTTTTGGGGCTTAGGATTTGCGGGTTCAGCGTTTTAGCATTTAGGCGTTCAGGGTTTAGGAGTTCAGGGTTTGGTGTTTCGGGCTTGGGGGGTTTAGGGTTCCCCAATAGCCCACGGAAATGCAGGATCTGAGTTCCAGGGCAGCACTCAATTCCAAGAACACGAAGTATATAATGCAAGCGAGGGAATGACGTGGGCGAGATAGAGACTTTCACAATTAGAACTAATCGGTATCCGGGGTTATCTATTATAGTGCATCTATTTTCACAAGGAGCACTACCACAAGGAAAAGCAGTACTGTAGTACTGACTCTTCATGCTTTTACCTTCGTTTGCAGGGAGCTGGGGGCTCCTTGTGAAGGATTTAGGGTTTAGGGTTTAGGGAATCTCGAAATGGAGTCTCCAGGTAAACCTTGGGTACGGCCCCCATACAGTAACAGTCTATAATAGGGCTACTATTAGGATCCTAGTATATCTATATTATGAATATTATTCAACTATTACTGAGTGGGGGCAGTATCCAAGGTAAACCCGCTAACACACAGACCAAACCCTGTAGCATTAGCGCCCGAGAAAACAACACCTATAACACCCCTGTACAAACCTCACAACACCTTACAACACCGCCATGGCAGGCCCCTATATTCCCAAAGGCTTCCTAACCTCGTAATTCAGGAATATACCCGAAGCATCATGTCAGAGTTACCATGATAACCTAGCCCCTTCATTTAGGAATATACCTGAAATATCTTGCCAGAGTTCCCCACCATGATTTTAGAGATATTTCTTCACGTTTGAGTTTTGAAGCCTTTCGCCTCCAAACCCCGAGCCCCTAAACCCTAACCCTAAATCCCTGAACCCCAAAACCCCCAAACCTCGAAACCCTAAAGCCCTAAACCCTAAAGCCCTAAACCCCTAAACCCTAAACACTAAAGCCCTAAACCCTAAACCCTAAACACTAAAGCCCTAAACCCTCCTGCACTGGAGTTCCAGAGCCAGCCACGGCGAAGCTCTGAGACGCAAGGCCGACCTCATGGGTTCCTTTAAGGGTGCATTAAATGGGTTCCTTTGAGGGGTTCCTCCAAGAGGTCCTTTAAGAGGTTCCCGTAAAGGGGGTTCCTTTAAGGGTGCCTTCAGAGGGTTCCTTTAAGGGTGCCTGAAAAAAGCTCCCTTAAGGGTGCCTTAAAGAAGCTCCTTTATGGGTGCCTTGAAGAGGTTCCTTTGCAGGGTTCCTGTAAGGGATCCTTTAAGGGGTTCCTTTATGGGCTTCCTTTACGGATGTTACAGGGTCAAACCCAGATGATCACCCATATCGTCCTATCCCTTATACACCCCTTTTAATAAAAACTCCCCCTAACGAACCCTATTCCAATCAGTAGGCCCCCATAAACCCTAAGCCTCTAGAGCCCTAAACCCTAAACCCTAAACCTCTAGAGCCCTAAACCCTAAACCTCTAGAGCCCTAAACCCTAAACCTCTAGAGCCCTAAACCCCGCAGCCCTCACCACCCTTCAAGCCCCGAGCTACGGCGGCAGAAGCGGCAGCGCCACCAAGGACCATTGCGGTGGGTCCTTAGCGCTTTTAGGGTTTAGGGGTTTGGGGTTTAGGGTTTAGGGGTTTAGGGTTTAGGGTTTAGGGTTAGGGTTGAAGGATGGGGTTGAGGTGCTGACACCAGGCAACTAATCCAATATCGGCAACTACTGAGGTGCTGCAGGAAAAACTGATTACTGTCTGGAATCCAAAGCGATACCTAGGACTGTAAACGGACTATGAGGGGTGCCAATCCCATAGCACTTATGGGTAGTTCTCTAAATTAGGGGCCGTTTTTGGTTCCCCAAACGTAACCAATACGGCACCCTAAAAAAAGACGCTAATTTAGAGAACTTCCCTTATTCTTTAAATAGTGTTTGCTGTGTTTTTGGCTTAGGGTGTTTATGGCTTTGCGGCGTCAGGGCGTAGGGGTTCAGAACTAGGGGGCTGGAGCCGTTGGACCCTAACCCTCAGGGTTTAAAACCCTAAGGGTTTAGGGTTTAGGGTTTTAGGGACCCTAACCCTTAGGGTTTAGGGTTTTAAGGACTTCCCCAGAAACACTCCTGAAGGCGCATCTGGGGCTGCAGCGGGCCATGATGCTTCGGCGATCGGCGTGCCTGGGTCGAGGCTTTAGGTTGCAGGGTTGGGGTCGGCAGGATAGTGTCCCGAGCTCAGTCATCTTCCATTTCAGCTAAACGACAAGTATGACAACTACGGTATGTAAGACAGAAACCATGCTGCTTGTTCTTAGAGTTTTATTAGGTTCGATCCCTTATTTACGCTGGGTCCTCGTTTGCAAATTCAGGGTGGGCAAAGTGAGCAAGTAAGGTTTGCTTCCTGAGTCAAACAATGGTACAACGAAGCAACTGGGGCAAGCCGTCACCGCTGGCTGACAATGAGAGCACCTACTACTGTCTCAAAAGAGGCATCAAGCAAGCGACGATAGGAGCCTGAATGAGTGGAAATACTAATTAATACTAATAAATATCCCTTGAGGTTCCTCACTCGAAGTACCTATAGGGTCATACCCTAGCTCTTTCTTGTGGTACCTACTTTTCTATATAGTATAAGGGAACCTAACCATAAAACTAGGTACCCTTAAACCGGGGTAAGGTATGATCCTCTAAGTATACGATATACCGCAAAAGCCTAGTCTAATCATGAAAGCACCTACACTGGTTTCTCTGAAGTACAGGATGAACCTCAAACATCTCCAAGCGTGGAAATCCCGTTCCACTCAATACCCTGGTGCCTAAGACCAACTTAGGAAGGAATCGCCTGCGCAAAGCCCTTGGACCCTGAAATGCCAAACCCAAACTCTGGGACCCTAAGACCCTAAACCCTAAAACCCTAAACCCTAAACCCTGAACCCTAACGTTCAGCAACCCTAAAGCTCCAGAAAAAAAACCCTAAACCCTAAACGAGCAAAGAAGCGTTCGGCGGCTGACTGCGCAGGACACTGGGCTATCAGGTCTCTCTCGAGCCCGCGGCGTTGTGAGGGGTGCAAGGGCCTTAAGGTTCAGGGCTTATTAACGCGTCATGGGTTTGAGGCCTTTTTAGGGGTTTCGGGTTGAAGGCTTTACTTGAAGGCTTAATAGGGGTTTGGAGCTTGTCGGGCGGTTTAGGCTACTAGGTCTTCTTGCGGGGTTCAGGAAGGTTTACGTTTGTGGATCTAGAGTTTAAGGCTTTCGGTTTTAAAGGCTTTAGGGCTGGGGGTTCAGGGTCTCATTCTTTCCGGCCTCGGGGCTGCAAAGCTTCGAGCCTTTTCGCCTCACCATGCGTATAGGGCGCCGTAGCACGAAGTATCAGTGGTCTGAAAAGTATAGTCGTCCAATTGAAAGGGGACTTGCAGCAGGAAGTAGCCACCAGAATTTATTTCTACCCGCCTTTCCAAATAGTCTGGACACCTAATGTAAACCCTCATGCCCGTTGCTTGTGGCGGTTCTTCTGTTGCAGAGAGCAGGCTTCACCTTTCACCATTTGGAGGTAAAATGCGATGGAGAAGCACGACCCTGCTGCGCAGCTCCACATGCTGCGAAGTCAGGCATTCTTCACTCCCGAAACTGAATCATTTGTCTGGCATGCGGCCTTCGTACGACCAGTCTTAAACTCAACTTAGCTAGGCTGAACTAGACTAAAGTCTGCTCTACTCTACTATACAACGGCTCCTGCTCCGACTTTCACTCCTACTGCTCCTACCGCTCCTACTGCTCCTACCGCTCCTACCGCTCCTACCGCTCCTACCGCTCCTACCGCTCCTACCGCTCCTGCTACTCCTGCTACTCCTGCTACTCCTGCTACTCCTGCTACTCCTGCTACTCCTGCTACTCCTGCTACTCCTGCTACTCCTGCTACTCCTGCCACCCCGGCCACCCCTGCTGCTCCTGCTACTCCTGCTATTCCTGCTACTCCTACTGCTCCTACTACTCCTACTACTACTACTACTGCTGCTGCTGCTGCTGCTGCTACTCCCACTACTCCCCTACTCCTACTCCTACTCCTACTCCTACTACTACTACTACTACTACTACTACTACTACCACTAATACTGTTACTACTACAACTGCTACTGCCACTGCCACTACAACCGCCACTACTGCTACCACCAGCATTACCATGATGACGACGAATACGACCACGACCGCGGCTATACGACTGTCACCACAATTTCTTGCAACATTCAGCACTAGTTCTTTGGAAAGTCGGAAGTAAGATCTGCACGTCGAGTTTTAGACATGTGCTCAAGCCAAACTCCAATGCTTTAGGCCTTATCCAGCTTGTGAAGCTGCGCGCCACAGGGCGCCGGTGGCCCAAGGGCAAGAAAATTCCGGCAAAAGCCGGCTCTGATGACCCGATCTGAACCTGAAACACCGAAACAAAGGTTGATGCTGCTACCTTGGCCAACCATAGGCTCCATACAACTCTAAGTTGGGCTTGTAACAACCACCTAGACATATCCCCAAGAGAACAGGTTGGAGTAGTTTAAGGTGGTGGCTTACAACACCGAACATGAAAACTTCAACCTTCCGACTCTTCAAAGCAAGTAGGCATTAGAACAGACCCCAGTTCCTACATCCAGAACCCCGGCACCATGACAACCTAGACTCCAAAACCGAAACCCTATCTAAGCCGCACTTGGAAGTTTCGATCAGCACTTCACCGATTAACATCTGGAAACACCTGGCAATTACGGATCCCTAGTATAACCAGCCTAAACCCTCAACCCTATAAACCGAAAATACTACAAGGACCCGCAGTTCGGGGCCCGAAGCTCTCCTCCCCGTAAACCCTCCATCTACTTCTAGGGGCCATAACATTAAGGATCGTTAAGGATTTGAGAGAACAGGGAGAATTCGGTGAAATTACGGCTTGGGGCGTGGGGCTTGTGGGCATTGCTTTGGACCTCCGGGGTTCGGAAGGCATCGAAAAAGAAGATGCCCTAATAGAGGGGCCTTCATGAACAGAATAGGGCTTCCAAGTATTCGAAGTATAGATATAACAAAAATCCTCGAGAAATAATCTCGATATCCTTTAGACTTACTAATCACATCACTCATTATTTTACTAATTCTTGTAATAATGATAACATAATATAGGGTTGTTCTTTCAGGCTTTATACTGGGGCCGAGAGTCTTCCCCGGCCCAACACCCGTCCGATCCTCTTCGCAGATTTTTTGTGTCTGCATCTAAGTCTACGTACCTAACTCTAACCTTCTCGGTCTGTTGATTTTGTCATGTTATGACAGGTTTGTGCCTTTCTCTCTTGCAATCAAGCTCGATAAAGCCCTACAAATTCGTAAAACTCTACAAACCCTTGTAAGCCCTGTCAAACCCCCTTGCAAAACCGTTTTAGAACCCTACACCCTGATCCTATTAACTCCTCCTTCTCACTGCTCACATAGTCTCCTCGATCAGCCCCTGGCCAATGGTTCGCCCGCCCTGCCGACGGATAGCTTTTGCACCAGAAGGTTTCAGGTGGTTTCAGGGTTTCTAGAGTTTAGGGCTCATGGGATCAGAACCTTTACCATCCACATATAGTATCAGAAGGTACTATACACAAGATTATATACAAATAAGTTTTGCCCTAAGGCTCCATGTACCTATGTAGTGTATACTAAGACCTTAAAAGGGATTCCTGTATAGGTACTTCTTAAGACCTATAAGCACCATCTCTCTATAGGTACATGGAGCCTTAGGCTTGTGGGACTGAGGGTTCGGGCGTTCGGGAAGCTGCTTGTTAGGGCTTCGCCGGTGAAGCGTTTCAACATCGGAGGGCTTCCCCTGAAGGTCCATGTACCCATATAGTATATAAGTATTTGTTCGGGTCCTCAAATATATACATAACTACTATATGTGCGGGGCTCAGTGTCCGGATGTCCGAAATCTCCAGCTATGGGAAGCAATGGCTCAACTCTCCTTTCAGGCTTTACGATGCTACGCCCGGGCCTCTCGCATGGCGAAGCGCATGCCCTTCTCGATGGGCGTGCCGGCGATCAGCTCGCAGGTGCAGGTGATGTTGTCACCAGGCATGGCCATCTGCACCTCGTCGCCATCAGAGCNGGCCTCTCGCATGGCGAAGCGCATGCCCTTCTCGATGGGCGTGCCGGCGATCAGCTCGCAGGTGCAGGTGATGTTGTCACCAGGCATGGCCATCTGCACCTCGTCGCCATCAGAGCTCACCATGCCCTCGATCTTGCCCGTCACATCGCAGGTTCGGAAGTAGAACACGGGCATGTAGCCGGGCATCACCGGGTTGGATCGGCCGCCCTCGTCCTTCTTGGCGAAGTAGATGTTGGCCTTGAACTTGGTGTGGGTCTTGGTAGCGCCTGGAGCGCAGATCACCTGGCCACGGAACACAGCATCCTTGTCGATACCACGGCACAGCACGCCGACCGTGTAGCCTGCCGGGCCCTCAGGGAGGTCGGTGTTGAACATGCGGATTCCGGTAATGACGGACTTCTGGGGTTTCTTGCCGCGGCCCAGGATCTCGACCTCATCGCCCTTCTTGACGATGCCCTGCTCGACGCGGCCCGTGCACACGGTTCCTCGGCCCGAGATGGAGAACACGTCCTCGACGGCCAGCAGGAAGGGCTTGTCCGTCTCGCGCTCCGGNTCATCGCCCTTCTTGACGATGCCCTGCTCGACGCGGCCCGTGCACACGGTTCCTCGGCCCGAGATGGAGAACACGTCCTCGACGGCCAGCAGGAAGGGCTTGTCCGTCTCGCGCTCCGGGGTGGGGATGTACTCGTCCACGGTCTCCATGAGCTCAAGGATCTTGTCCACCCACTTGTCATCACCTTGGTCTGGCAATTGCACACAGTCACGGCTGGGACTACTCTATGCAAATGCCAGAGCCTGGATTCTGAAACAACAATGGCAAAAACGTCATACCGTCCTCGCTAGTCCACACTTCGAAAGGTCGCATTGGTTACAACCACGCACCCTGATGTAATTAGTAAGAAAGATCACATTTCCCAGGGCGAGCATCATCCACGACCGGCATCATCATCATCATCAGCAGCATCATCATCACCGTGATTATCATCAACAACATCAACAACAACAATGACAATGTCCGCAATATCATCATTAACAACATCATCGTCATCAACACCAGCAACATCAGCAACATCATCTTCCCCATCATCATCAGCATCAGCAGCAGCATCATCACCATCCGCACCATCCTGATGATCACCTTCACCAGCGCCATCAGCATCATCAGCAACGCCGTAGAAGCGTGTATAACCCTAAACGCTGTCGACCCGAAGTGCCAAATCCTTAAACTCTGGATCCTAGAGCCCTATGGCCTTATAGCCCTACTTAGATCTACATATTCTGAGTTCCTCGGACACAGGGTCGTCGATCCTAAAACCCCCCAAATCCTCATAGAAACCTTATAGAATGCCATGAAACATGACCCTAAACTCTATGAGCGAATTGAGACCGACCCGAGTCTGTAGCATGACCCCCCTTCTGCAATGATATTTAGGGGTCCTAGTGCTCATGGAAGAAATCTTGCACCACTTCTAGTAGATCAACAACTGAGAGTACCCCGCACCACCTGTTTACATTGATGTCCAGTCCAAGGAAATGCCGTGGGTTCCACGGACAAAAATCTTGCACCTGCCACATGTCATGCTATCATCAATGTAAAACAGGGGGTGCGATGTCCTGGTGATCGGTTTAGGGTTTAGGGTTAAACGCTAAACCCTAGTCAGCATCTGGGCTGTCCAAGATTTCCTCTAGGTTTCTGAGTAGCCCAATTATAATACGGGTACCCTTTTTCTTAATTTGCGGCTTTAATAACGGGACCCTAAAATAAAAATGGAAAAGGGTACCACTCAGGAACCTAGTCCTCCATCCACCGTAGAAATGCGACGCCAGTTTGGAAGTCTGAGTCCGGGACCCTTCTTGGTGCCAGGATCCTTCTTCATCTGCTCGAGGGCTTGAAGGGCGCTGCCTGCCGAAGGTCAGGTTCCGGGCCTTGAAGGGAACCAGAATAGTTCCAGGAAGATGTAGGGTTTAGGATTTGGGGCCTAGAGGGTTTGGGGTTGGCGGTTGATGATGCGTTTTGGGAGGAACAGGTTTAGGATTCAGGCTTTGGGGTCAAGGGTTTATAATGGGGCTTAGGGCTAAGGGTAGAGTTTTGGGATGTCGAGTATTTTTTGATGACCACGGCCTTCTGGCCCTGCGGATTTGGGGTCTGGGGCTGGAACCCCGGAGGTGTGGGGAAACAGGTCTGAAGTACATGTCAGAAAGATGGAATATCAGTATCCTCCAGCATATCATGTCACGTAGTCTGTGGAAAAACCGGGCACGAACCCTAACCCCGAAAGCCTAATCATACCAACACCATGCTCCAACTTTTTGACAGTTTGTGCAAGCACTCATAAACTCTGTACTCTGAGAGAAGTGGCTTATTTTGAGTTCATCAACATAAGGGGCCTTAACGATAGTGATAGGGCTTTGGGGTCTGTTGTGGTATACCTGAGAAAACAAACCCTGAGAAAAGCACTACTAATTACTCAGGCTTCCTTGCTTTTTGTTGGTGGGACATCTCTAAACCCTAAACCGTGGGTTCTAACCTCAAACGGTCAGCCTTGGATGAAGGGAGTGTCGTCACCCGGGAAGCCATACTGGGAAAGCCTTGGCACCGGTCCAAGGCGTGTGTAGATTTAGGGCTACTTTAATAGGGCCCCAAAAAAGCACATAAGCAAAAATAGGGATAGGGATATCCCATATAAACCCCCTTAGAATGAAGCCCAATAAGGTAGGGATATCTCCATAAAATGCTTATGCTTATGTGCTTTTTGGGTCCCTACTTTAAACGGTACCATCAGGTTTAGGGTTTAGGGCGGTACCATCAGGGTTCCTTTATGGGATCTACCAGGGTACTGAATAAGGCGTTGAGGGTTTCGGGTCGAGGGTTGAGAGGCTCCAGTGCAGTATGCCTTCGAGGTTCGGTTTGGCCTTCATGCATGCGTGTTTCACAGCATGCGTGTAAGGTGTGTTGTTGTGCTTGTTACTCTTGAGACCTGTGTTGGGCGGCACAACCAAAAAGAAACTATCACCATCATGCACCCATGGTCCACAGAAACCAGTGCAGGGTTCAGGATGTGGCGGCGTTTTTTGCCCGATTTGCGCCTGGATGTTTTAGGGAACAGGTCTACACATAGGGCTTCTTTATCGTGGATAACACTAAGGATGATGATTGAGCGTCTCACGCAGCCAAAGCTCAATTCCCGCAGTCACCTGGAGTAAGTAAGTAGACGTGCTTTGTTGTAAGAGGGGGTGCTATACTATCATATACAATAGAAAATCAAGTACCGCTTAGGAACAGTAAGGAGTTGTAAGGTTGCCAGATTTATTTGGCTTCGAGCCACATTTATTGCTATCGTCTTACGGTGGCCGCTGACATTACTACTGCCAGCCATACTGCTGCCATGGCCTGCAAGCTGTAAACATAATATAAAACAGGGGCCTTCATAAGGACTTTGAGTTTTGATCAGCTAAAAAGGTGCGACAGGAAGAAGTCATTATTGCAGGGCGTTGTAAAGGTGTTCTGGGAACCCTTACGACACAAAACGTATACCACCCCGCCGTAGCAGCTTTATCAACTCCTGCCACAAAGCATCTAAAAGCCTACGACAGCTCCAATGCGCTGAACCCTAAACTCTATAAGCCTACAACCCTGAAGCCCTACTACCCTAAAGGCCTCAAGTCTAAAAGCCCCACACCCAAGACCCTATAAACCTTGAAACCCTGACGCCACAAATTCCCAACCCTGCTAAAACCTCTATATACCTCTATAAACCCCCTTAATACCCTACAAACTCCAAAATCCTGAGCTCTGAAACTCACACTTTTCTGTCCTTTTCCCACCCGAAAGCCCGAAAACCCAAACCCTCACCTCTACACACCCTAAACCCTAAAAGCCGTACGCTGCTCTACTACGCTCTTTCGGGGACCCTAAATGCTAAACCCTTAAAGGAACCCCTAAAACCTTATAGTACGTCTTGAGATCTCCCTTTTGGGGGGCCCAGGGGCATCTCGCGGGTCTCCAGCTCCACCAACTCAAGGAGCTCCTCGTCGTCCATCATGTCCACCTCTTGGATCTAGGGTTTAGGGCCGTTTAGGGGTTTAGGGTTTAGGGCTTTAGGGTTTTAGGGTTTAGGGGTTCAGGGTTTTAGGGTTTAGGGTTTAGCTCTTTTGAGGGTTCTGCCTTTTCTTAGGGTTGAGATCATGGTTCTTACAAGGGTTGTATCGCACTCATAGTGATAGTGCTAGTTGCAGTTGTCCTCGTGGGGTAGTGGTGGTAGTAGTAGTAGTAGCAGCAGCAGCAGCAGAAGTAGTCGCAGTAGTAGCAGTAGTAGCAGCAGCAGCAGTAATAATCGCCGTAGGAAGAAGTACGATGATGACGACATCTTGCACCGATGGAATCACGCTTGTGCGTAGCAATGGTCCCGGTTTCGTGGTTCAGGATTTAACTAGGGTTTGACGAGTTCATGGTATGCGGACTACGATACCATGTAGTTTGAGTGCTTAGGGTTCCGGTATGTCGAATAAGTCGCATTAGTTCGCTTTTTCAATATAAGAGTACTGGTCCTTGCTTGGTACGGTATTAGTCGATTCGGGGAGGGTCAGAATGGAAAACTTGCTGTGATGTCACGAAAACAGGTGTAGGTGTAGTAGTCTTCAAGGCAAAGGTGTGGGGTTTGGGGCTTGTGGACAGTCACAAACTCGTATGACCCCCCAAAGCCCCTGAACAACATCTCTCTGGCTGTTCACAAATGCAAACACCTGTGCAATACGTAAGGCCTTGTTCATGAAGCACACCAGCGCAGGAACGCCAACCTCCACTTGAGCAGGAGTCAGCATCATTCTTCATCAACCGTCCGTGTGGTCAAAAAGTGGAGGGACCCTAAATCCAAAACCGCAACAGAAGACCGTCGTGCAGTTGTGACAACAGAAATCTCAACACACTTGCTCTTGCAGCACAAGTTCCGCACGAGCAGCATGTAAATCTAACGCCGGAAGTGGTCTACTACCGTAGATTACTGCTTCTTGTGGTGAGTCATGGCATATTGTGGTCGACTTAGGGAGCAAGATGTTGGGTTCTCCGGCTAAGTAATGTTCCTGGTCCCAAAGCTGTGTACTCAGCGGCGAGTAAAGACGCAGCTAGTGAACCGCAGGATCTGAAATATAGCGCCGAACAAGGGTGTAGCGGTTAGGAAGTGGTAGCAATATGCTAAACACTGAGGCTCCTAGAGGGCTCTGTTGCGAGGCGTCAAACCTTGATGTTAGGTTCCTAGACTCCTGTGATTTGGAGCCCGCCTGCTTCGAGAGGAGGATGTGTTCACGAGTCTGGGCCATGGGTCCATCCGGAGAGGAAATGACGAGGATGCCGCCGTCCATCTGGCAAGCTCCTGCACAGAAACTACAACATCCCTTAGCTAAGCAGCCTGGCTTAACAGTGATGTAGAGCTTCTGTGGGTGAGTACTTGAGTTCTATACGAGTTGTCGCCTGACCATCTGCTTCCTCGCTCCAAACCTCGCAGGCCTGAGTGTTTCCTGTCCTACATGACAATTGCGCATTATAAGATGTGGGACTCTATCTACCAGTGGCTATCTATCTACCTTAACCTACCAAACCCTACATTTTTGTAGGTTCTTATTATAAACCCTAATATGGAATTTATAGGGACCCTACTTGTTTGTAGGTTTTGGTAGGTTAAGGTATATCTATCCATCTACCTATCTATCTGTATACATGAACACGTGAAAAAGAAGACGCCTAACAAAGCACCCGCATCCAAAATGAGCCGCGGACGCAGCACGCTAAAGAGAGGTATAACTTAGGGACCCGAAACCATGGGGAACTTTTTATATGCATATATACACACACGTACATACAGATCTTGGGTATACTACGCGGAGATATATAGTACGGCTGCAGCAGGTGAGTCGAGAGAATTGCGGCGATTGAGTGTCACGGCCCCAAACCAGATGGCGGTTTGAGGCTTATACTATAGGGTTGACCCACACGTCCCGAAATCCAAACTCGGCCCTGAAATCCGTTGTAGGCGCTTGCCGGAAACTGGTGTAACTTTCCAGGACCCTCCTTGTAACCTCAGATAGGGGTATATGGTCCCAAATAAGGATCACTTAGGGTCTAATAGAGGGTAGATGGAGGGTCTCGGTTCGTATCCACTGCCAGGAACCCTCTCGGAACCTTGAGTCCTATAACCTGAATACCTACATCCGGGATGCTCCTGTGATCATATTCTTGACGTAGTCGGCATGGCCCGGGCAGTCCACGTGGCAGTAGTGCCTGCCCAAATGGATACGGATCTGCGTACTTTGCAAAGGGCTTCACGGTACACTACACAGAATCACAGAATTTGTGCGAATACTCCTCGGGAAAGATATATCAGCACCTGCAGATGGTCCAGCATACTAGACAGTACGTAGCAGAAGGGCGGCGGCGTCAAGAGGGGAAGGTTCAGGTCAGAGAGTCCCGGAAACGTCGGGTTCTTTGAGCCAGGTTGTTTCAAAGGGCTTCTGGGGGTTAAGGGTGCAGGGGTTTAGGGTTTAGAAATTCAGGGGTTAGGGCTTTAGGGTTCAGGGGTTCGGACTCGGGGACCTAGGGATTAGAGGTGCGGGGTGTTTTCAAGCGCCTGATCGAACCTCTGCATACCTTCAAAACCTACTGTTTTGGAGGGCTCTTACGAATTCAATAATCTATGCTACTTGTTCTATTCTCATCTACATTATTCTATTGTTGTGCTACATTAGTCTACGATGTTCTATATTTTTATGATAACTCTATCTTATTCTACATTATTCTATGGAAGAAGACTTTGCAGGAGAAAGCCCAGTTCTTGTACCCCCTGCCTGAAGCCCTTCAGCCTGCCATGCCTAGACTTGCCCACTAACTGCCCTCAATTATGGCTTAAATACCCACTACCTTAAGAACCCCAAATAACCTACCTTTTTAAGGATCTTTTTAAGGAAATCATAATAGCGAATCCTGAAACTCTAAAAAGGAAGGTTTTATAAGGTCACACTATCACATGTCAGGACCACAAGGGCTAAGCTCGAAACCTTGGAGCACTTATACAAAGACAAAAGCCTTCGACCATAAAGCGCTTGCATGACTCTGTCTAGCCGGCACTTCATAGGGAGTAGTATTAGCGAGATCCCTTAAGGGGTACCCCTTCTGAACCCTACTTCTGGCTCTCTTTAACGGGACCTTATTGAGAGGGTCTATATCCCCAAGGGTCCCCTTAATCCTACCTCCTACTTCAGCGCTCGAAGCTGCGAAACTCCAAGGTCCATAATCCAGGACTCCAACTCCGAAGTCTCTACGTCTTAACCCCATATGGGGGTTCAGGGCTTAGGGGTTTAGGGGTTAAGAGGGTTTAGAGTATAGGGGTGTAGGGTTTGGGGTTTAGGATTTAGGGGTTTCGGGTTTAGGGATTCAGGGTTTAGGGGTTTGGGGTTTAGGGTTTCCTAAACCCCAAACCCTCGGAGGTGCCTGGTCTCCGTCTCATACTCGATGTGCGAAGCGTTGATGGTGATACCACGGGCACGCTCTTCCGGCGCGTTGTCGATCTCCTGGCGTCCGCAACCATGCCCCCACACTTGGGTCTACAGTAGAAGCTAGAAAGTTGGAACATCATTAGCCTCCTGCCCTTAAAGTAAAGTAACTATACGGTTTTGAGTTTAGCGTTTCGGGTCGGGGGTCGAGGGCTGGGGATTGAGGGTGGGGTTTGCCCGCAGCTGGTCGGAACCCTGATTGAGAAAATCTGCCGCGGCCAAAGCAGTGAGAGCTGCTAGGAACCTAGGTTTCTGGCCTGAAGGGTGGCTTCAAGTAAGGGGTCGTAATCATCAGACCATGATTATAATGTGGAGATTAAATATTCAAACCCCTATGTTTCCTTTCCAAAAACACGACTCGCCTGAACTCTGTCTGACGACCTCTGCACTAGCCATGGCTTGACTCGACATCTCGAGGATCCTGCCGACCCCTAGAGCCTACCTGTAGGCTCATACCCTAACCCTTTTTTAGGGTATCTACTTGTCTATATAACAGATCCGAACCATAAGACTAGGTATCCTAAAAAAAGGGCAGGGTATGAGCCTCTAGGCAGACCCTCATGTGCAGGCCTCAATGACTTAGAATCGGGATTGGGGTACATTCTCTCTCCACCATTAACCCTGAAACTCTAAAGTTCCAGCTCATAGGACGAAACCCGAAACCCTAAACCCTAAAAACTCCAAACCCTGAGCCCTAAAGCACACACCTCATAGGACTTCTTGGTCGTGTCGTCGGAGGTACTGAACCTCGAGCTTTCTGTAGCTAGGATACGAGTTCAGGGTCTTAGGGTCTTATGGTTTCAGGATCGTTTCGGGCTTATAGGGTTACAGGGTTGTAGGGTTATGGTGTTTAGGGTCTTATGGTTTCAGGCGTTGGGTTCGGGGCCATAGAGTTGGGGGCTTTAGGGAGATATCCTTTGCTTGGATATGTAGGCATCAATCGCTACGTCTTTCTAGTCGCTCGGATGTACTAACCCCCTGTCGGTTCTGATACAATCTGCCGTCGGCCCAAAAACGATAGCACCTCTGGGTCTGCAGCTTGGAACAAAACATGCCGCCCGTCTTCACTAATCTAGCCGTGCTGGCTCGCATGTGTGCGCCTACTAGTAGCTCTAGCAGCAACTAAATACTACATATATACTACAATATACTACCTATAGACTCGTTCGATCGTGCCGCTCGAGGGGTTGTTGACCGTGTACTGCTGAGCACAGTGCGCTTGAGTTATATCGCGACACATCGCGGTGCCAACTCAACCAAACTGGGAACATTGACCTGAACCGAGTGATTAAACTGAAGCCTAAAATCAGACAACTACCCCCTCCCGCGCCGCCCAGCCTCCCACATGCCGAAAGCCTGAAGCCCCTACACCCTTAAACCCAAAAATCTACATGCGCCAAATGATTGCCAATGAGTTACATTCAGGAATCTGCAGGCACAATGTGGCGCACTATCAGGCACCTACGTTGGTCCCTACACTACCGAAATACTTAAGATCCGTGCAGGTCACACATTAAGCCACCTACGTCCTATTCCATAGGGCTCTGGCTGGCCGCACACGAGGGAGATGGCAGCCGAGAGGGTGGTCTTCCCGTGGTCGACGTGGCCGATGGTGCCAATGTTGATGTGGTCCTGGCTTCAGAGACTTCCCTGCATTTCGCTAGGCTTTCTACCCCCACTTTTGGGGTACCTACTTTTCTATATTTCAGATCCTAACCGCAACACTAGGTACCCCCCAAAAAACGGTGGGGTATGGTAGGGTATGACCCTCTAGGCGGAGTTTCCAGACTTTTGCAGGGTTGCTCAAGGCGTCGTACACAGACTCCTGGGACGTAGGGAGTATGCAAGTGCTTCAAGCCTCCTGCCCGCTACCGTGGCACTGGGGTGTGGGCCTTAGGTTTGAGTAATGTAGGAACCTGATTAAGAAACCTTGGGCCTTTATTAGGGTTCCTTATATGGATCCTACTATTTTGGGGTTGTAGGGCCAGGGTTTCTTAATCAGGCTCCTAGAGTATCACTGAACCCAAACCGCCCAGTGCTGATCACATTCCAAAGATGTTGTGCCCTGTATGGCTGAAACAAAAGCATTAGAAAAGTACAGGTCTCTCTCCAGCATACACGGCGCGCACGCGCGTATGTGTGTGTATATATATATGTGTGTGTGTGTACACTTATATATATATATATATATGTATACATATATATATATGTATACATATATATATATATACATACACATATATACATATATATATATATATATATACATGTATATACATATATACATATACATATATGTATGGTCACCCCCACCATGACAGAGATGTGTATATATATATATATATACACATACGCGCACACACACAATGCACACAAGAAGCCACAGTAAACCAGCGAATAATCCCCAACCTTAGGATACACGTGAAGCGACAAAACAAACAAAACAATGACAAACAGTTGGATCGGCCTTCGCCTGCCTTACCACGGCCTGGGCTCGAGACTTCTTGCCAGCACGGCCTCCGGGCTGCTAATAAGGCTTTTAGATGTCTGGGTTTGGGGTTTAGGGTCTTCAGTCAGTAAACCTCCAGGGAGAAGTACAATGTACTTTCTGGCTTGGCTTTCCTGCAATAGGAGCCCCGAAACACTAAAGCAGCACAACTTACTGCTCAACAGGCTGGGTGTCTTGTTTGGGCTTCAGGGCCGCTTAGAGCTCAGGATTTAGGACCTAGGACTTCAGAGTTGCAGGGTTCGTGGTTCAGGGCTTTGGGTTTCGAGGTGTCGGTTATTAGAAAGCTCGTTTCATGCTACTTTCTTAACATGTCTATGTATGAGTATGGTTTCTGTCACTGTTCATTTATCCATCGGGGAGTGAGTCTAGAAACTTTAAACAAGGTTTGGCATGCTTCAGCGTCATAGTAGCATTCCATGAGGGCTTGCAAGGGAGCTCTCTTGCAGATGCCTCAGACTCAGGCTTGTCTATCCTTTGGCTGTGGGGTCCCGGATTCGTGAGCCCACGGCTGTCCCAAGCCTTCACGAGCAATCCCGCTGCTGATGCTTCCAAGCCGTGAACTCAGAGACGATGTCGCGACAGTCGTTGCAATGCAAAATGGGAGTTTCCGAAAATAGGGGACCCTAACATAGTACTATTATGAGGACCCCAAAATAAGGTACCCCTAATTTTCAGAAACTCCCAAACGGGAGGAGCAGCAGCTTAAGCGATCGCACGACGGAATACAACTTGTTGGCCTTGCCCTCACTGCCTGTCGGCTTGCAGCAACCGAACAATGGGATCGGTCGAACACGGCAGCCTGATCTGCCGAGGACTCTAATCATAAACTCAATTGAGTTGACTATCAACCGTTCCGTGCTGCACTTGCTGACCAACAATGTAATGCTGTAGGGGCCTGAATACTTAGAATAGGGTTTGGGGGCCCCACGTACTATAATTATTGTAATAAAGAACCCCCAAAATAGTATTGGCAATTATTTAGGCCACTATATTATATATTGTGTCTGGCCTGGTTCGTGCCATGGCCTATTGAGGGCTGGCCAGCCTCCTAGCGGCTACTCTGCAGGCTACAGATCACTATTTCTGGCCCAGATCACTCTTTTTGATAACTACGCTTCAGGATTTAGGGTTTAGGGTTTTGATCACTACTTGAATCAAGGAAGGATCACTATGCGATCACCAAACCCATAGCCCCATAGTCGTTTCATAGTTACCAATGGTTGCCGGCGATACAGCCACACAATCCCCTCCCCTCCTCACCCCGGAACCTGGGCGACTGAAAGAGTATTAAGAAGAACCCCAAAGCCCGAACGATGCACCTTCAACCAAGGCTCTAGACAGAACCCCTTCAGCAGTTTATGTCGAATTTTTGCGGTTCGGGGAATATAAAGAGCCTTAGTAACCTTTGTAATATCAACAAGGTTGTGGGGTACATATATGGTTTCCAGATGTTGTTGCCCAGTTTTCCTTGGGCTTAGGGTTGATGCCTAAACCCTCAACCCTAAACCGGGCATGGCGTGAGGTCTGACGGTTTGTGCGGTTTGGGCCTCAGGGTTTCTTTCTTGGAGCAGCTCAAGGCCTGAACCCCCTGAATACAGTTTAGCGCAGGGGTTAGGGGTTTGGGTTTAGGGTTTAGGGTTTCGGGTTTAGGGTCAAACCATAAACGACCGTGTAATACGAGTAGAAAACCCTGCACAAAGCCCTTCTGAAAATAGTATTAAGACCCTTTTGAAAGCTTGTTATCAAAGCAAACCAGTGCCGGGTCCCATGCCGCTGGCTCCGTAGACTCCGGCGGCCTGATGTTTAGGGTTTATTAGGGTTTAGGGTTTAGGGTTTTAGGGCTTAGGGTTTATAGGGTTTAGGGTTTAGGGGTTTAGGGGTTTAGGGTTTAGGGTTTAGGGTTTAGATTGATGTAAGGGGCTGTTCGATGTTTGAGGTTTCCGTTTAGGGGGTAAGGGGTTTAGGGTTTCGGGCATTTGAGGTTTGTGTTTAGTTTAATGTTTGCAGGGTTTCGGGGTTTAGGGTATGTCAACCTGTTTTTGCGTGGGGTTGTGCATTGATGGACTGGAGGATCAACCTTTTGTTCGATCTTTCTTCGTTTGCGCTGTTCTGAAGGAACAGAACCGTCAGGCGCAAAGACAGATCTCAACTTAGTAGGGCGTCAGCATTTTGCTGGCAGGATTTCGTTTTGGGTTCAAGGCTTGGTATCTTAAACCATTCCGGGAAAAATAAGTGCACTTCAGCAGGGTTCTGTGCATGGCGCAGGCTACACGGTGGACGACACTGGTTCAAGCTATCGCAGGCTATCATAACCATCCTGTTTGTATGGTCCGTGTAATTTCATCAGAGATAACCCCAAACCCTAAACCGTGAACATACCTATAATAAGCTCTACTGGATTCAATACCCTCATGAGTCTGTGCTGTTGAGGTTTGCAACGAATATCACGGGCCTTACCATTTGTACAAAATACTTAGGCTCCTATATTACACTCCGTAAGCCCTTACTGAAACCTCATTAAAACAAAGCTTGCAGAACCTTTATACACCGCTTATCAATTTCCAAAACACCTGCCAGAGCCGAACATATGCGCATACATATATACACATACATGCATACATATGTGCGTGTGTGTGTATACATAAATACAGACACGAACGCAAACAGTGTCATGCACGCATTGATAGATGGATGAAGGGATGTGTACTTGTAAATATACACATGCAGATGGATGTATACACACACATAGCTATGACAGGCATAACCCGAAACTCTCTCCCGGGGCCGCCGCAGCAGTTGCCATCGCCATGGCACCCAAAGGCAGCTCAGAGGACCGAGACTGGCAGGGAGATTTGAGTTTAGGATATAGGGTTTAGGTTTAGGGTTTAGGGTTTTAGGGTTTGGGCTTTGGGCTTTGGGGTTTAAGGATTTAAGGGTTTGGGTTTGTGTCTCTTCGTCTGTGGGGCTTTCATACGGGCCCTTGCGAGGACTCTATTCGCTTTTAAAACTAGTATACACTTCGAATTCCAGGTTAGGAGCTTCTCATCCGCAGGGCTTTAGGCTGTACAACTACAACGAGGGAATTGTGCTCTTTATCCGGTAGTTTAGGGTTCAAGGACTATCCCGGAGGATCCAAAGTACCCCAATAGTCGGTAGGTAGTTGGATTTGAAGAAGCAACTATGTAGATAAAAGCTTGGGAGGGAGCTCACCCTCAAGTACGTACTAGGTAGTACTTGGACCCTTCAGTGTAAGGCCCTAGGCCGTAGAAGTGGTCCGGTTCCCGATTTCAAAAGGCTATCAATGCGGCGACTCCTTCTAAAGAGGTCCTCATATGAAGCAGGGCCTCAATTAATTGGGGTTATGAGTCTGGGGTAACTAGCAATAAAACCCCAGCAAAGGCTGGGAGACCATCCGATTCTACTTAATTGGAATTGCTGTGGTCCCTGTTCTCTATGCTGCTTGCAAAATTGCCTGATCTTTCCTCCCCACCCGCCGTAAAGCTGCACAAGAACCCTGGTTGTAGCCTCAGCAACACTTCCCTGATGCACGCACCGCTGGCTAAATGCCTTAAACTCTGCTGAAAGCTGAAATTCCGACAATAGCCCCATAATGTAGACACGAAGCCCTATTGAGCTCTATGTACTATGAGCCCCATGCCAACAAGCCAATGCCGTAAACACGAACCCTTACACATCCGACCCCAGTTCAAAATCCTGAAGACCCAGGTATAACTTACCCCTAAGGGTCCATGTACCCAGATAGTATATACTTTGGCCAAAAGGACTACTTTAAGGCCAAAGTATATACTATTTGGGTACATGGACCCTTATACCCTAAACCCTTATGGTACCCTTTAAAGGAACCCTTATAGGAGCCCTTAAAGGAACCCCTATTTGGGTACATGGACCCTTAGCCTACCATCCTTGATCTTCGAGTCCTGGGTGGAGCTTCGCCCACGCAGGGAAGGCTGAGAAGTTGGCTCCTGTTGCCCGGGTGGGCTTTGTCTTCGTTTTGGGGTCTAGGGTTTAAATTTCAAGTTAAGCTTTACGTGTGTTTTCCTCTCTTCTTGCTGTATGTAAGTGTGGGTTTAGGGTTTAGGGTTTGAGGTTTAGGGGTGGCTTAGGTGCTAGTGGTCGCGATTTAGGTCTATGGTCTGCGAGGCACGGAAAGCTTTTTTGCCCCTAAAGCCTAAGCCGTGCCTACGTTGGTCCCTCCCTTTGCTTTTCATGTGTGCATGACTGCCTCTGCTAGGGTGTGGGATTCCAACGCTCAACATGGCCTAAACCCCAAACCTCGCACCCTAAACCCGAAAATAAAGACCCTAAAACCGAAACCCTGGTACGACGGCGCAGCGATCATAGTGACAATGATGACGGTGATACTGAACGTAAAATTCAAAACGACGAGAACCACGGCACAAATGTACTGCGATGTGCACAATCACAACAGCCATGAAATTCCGGGTACTGAGGGTCTTCCGTTTACTGGGGTGACAATGATTCTGAAACTGACATCAGGACTACTGCAGACGATGATCGTTGTCACAAAACCAAGCCCTACACCCTACAAAGGATCTCCTAAACCCTATCACCTCAACCTGATCCTACCCTTACAGGTACACTTGGGCCTCTAAACCCTATAAACCCTCAACCCTTGAGTAAACCTGTAAAGTAATCCCGAACCCTGAACCCCGAAACCCCAAAACTTAAGCCCTTGAGGGAACCTGTAAAGTAAGTGCGAACCCGGTCCTCAACCCCCAAGCCTAAACCCCGACAGCCCTTGAGAGAAGCCCTACAGCAACCTCGAACTTCGAACCCGGTCCGCCTGCGCCACAGTTGGTGCCACGAAGGTCTGGGAACCTCCTGACAGTCAGAAACCAAATGCAGGAAAGGGTTCTATCATTGGGGCTTTCATAGGGTTTGAGGCTGAGGGCTTAGGCCTTAGGTTTTTATCTTTCGTCTCCGGTGGGAAATACGGGAACCCCCTGACCCTAAACCATAAATAAATCTTCACCTCTGAATCGTGAACCTTAACCCTCAAACCCTAAACCCTAAACCCTAAACCCCTAAACCCCTAAACCCTAAACCCTAAACCCCTAAACCCTAAACCCTAAACCCCTAAACCCTAAACCCTAAACCCCTGAACCCCTAAACCCCTAAACCCTAAATCCTCCTCAGCCTTGAAGCCTGAACCCTAAAACTATGGACTCCATTACCCGAAGGACCGCGCTGTCATCTCTAAACGCATGGCTCCTGACTTTCAACTTCACGACCCCGACATGGCAGAAACACTAGACCCTGAAACTCCAAACCCTTGAACTCCTAAACCCTCCCTAACCCTAAACCCTAAACCCTAAAACCGAAGCAGCAACACTCCCACACACCTGCGAGCTGTGCAGCAGCATAGGCGGCAGCGCCACCAAGGACCAGAGCGGAAGCTCCTGATGCACCTTTGAGGGTAGGGTTTATAGAAGGGGTTGAGGGTTGTGGGTTTAAGGTTTAGGGCAACCCAGAAGACCTATTTTTCGAGTTGAGTTACCATGAAGCCCTGGTATAATCCGTTGAGGCTTGGGTCTTTTGGGTCACAGGCACCGAAGGTCCGCACGCAGTAATGATCAGTAATAACGACACTAATACGATTGACCGTGCCTTGGATTTCTTAGTGTGCCACCTATCAAATCCTTTTCTTCTGAGGGTGAGGGGTGCAAAAGCGATGCTGCATGCTCTTGATGTGATGTTTTTGCAAAACGTAGATGTACCTCGTGCAGGACCTCCTCATACTGGATCCTACTACCTGACTTCTGTTTTGGGGGCCCTCATTTGCCAAAGCTGCCTCTTGTACTCAAGTTCTAGCTGCTCTAGCTTCTACCATGGTGGAACCCCAAAAGAAATTATAGGATGTAACACTTGTCAAACCTCGAAGCACGAAGCCACTAACCCCAAACTCCAAGCAAGTCCTCAACCTCAGCCCCTAACGCCCTCCTGTACTAAAAGACCTACATTTCCAAATCGACCGTCAAGCCCCGAAGCCCTCCAACACAAACCCGACATCCCGCAAATAGATCCTAAAAGCCGAAACCCCTCGAACACTAAACTCCAAATTCACAGAGAGGACCCTAAATGTAGGGGCCCGAGCAAGTAGAACTTGGGATACGATTGACTATATACATAGAAGGGGCTACAAGACGTTAACCGAATACTTTTCTAATTCGCACTAGAACTAGAACCCTAAACCCTAAAACCCTAAACCCTAAACCCTAAAACCCTAAACCCTAAACCCGGCCTAAACCCTAAACGAAGGCAGATCTAAGACTGTAAGGGAATAGTCGTACTAGTTTCAGACCTCCATATTCTTGGTATTATAATTCACAAACATCTGTCGGTTTAGGGTTTAGGGCACAACAAGACCCTAAACCCCTAAACTCTAATAATTCAGACCCCCCATTTTGGCCCCCGAAGCACTGTGAACTGAGGGGCAGGCGGCTCATGATTCCGAGAAACCTCGCAAGCCATGGAGTTCGGTTTGGGGTTTAGGGTTTAGGTTTTGGGGTCTGGGGTTTGGGGTTTAGGGTTTGGGGTTTAGGGCTTCCTTTGCATTTGGTATGGGCTTAATACCTTGTGTAAGGGCTCTGTAAGGGTGTCGGTGATACGGGTTTCAATGGGAGTGTCGCCGCAATCCTAGAGATTAAGCTGCCCGAAACCCTATATAGATCCCAATGACCAGCCCTCATCCGAAAATCGCAAAAGTCTAAGCCTCAAACCTTGCAAGACCCCCACAAGCCCCAGACCTCCCCCAAAAAAGACTAGGCCTAGGCAGAGCTCTTGGATGGCAGGCCATCATCAAGTCTCTAACTCGTAATCTCGAAAAGGTAAAACCCTCAACCTAAACAAACTCAACCCCACCCTATGATTTCAATCCTGGGCTCGAACCTACAGAAAACTCAACCCTTCACCCTTTTACAAACAGAAGACCCTAAACCTTCCATTCTCTTCTCACCCTGAAATAAAAAAACACAAACTTTGGACCCCAAACAACAACAAAACCCTAAAACCCTGAAATCAAGACCCAAAACAGCTACCCCAAAACCACAAACACCTGCAACTAAATAACCCTCCCTCCCTAAAGAAGTAGTTACAGTAGGGTTCCAAATATCAAGGCGCTTCAAAACAGGTGCATCTATCCACCGTCTACATTCACTGAAGCACCTACATTGAACAACCCTGTCGGGTTCTGTCACGGTCGGCAGCTTTGGTGTTCGGAGGGGTTTGGGACCAGAGGTGTTAGGGCTTTTTGGCCCAAGGGTTTAGGGTTTANTTGAACAACCCTGTCGGGTTCTGTCACGGTCGGCAGCTTTGGTGTTCGGAGGGGTTTGGGACCAGAGGTGTTAGGGCTTTTTGGCCCAAGGGTTTAGGGTTTAGGGTTGGGCTTTGAGGCACTGAAGCACCTACATTGAACAACCCTGTCGGGTTCTGTCACGGTCGGCAGCTTTGGTGTTCGGAGGGGTTTGGGACCAGAGGTGTTAGGGCTTTTTGGCCCAAGGGTTTAGGGTTTANTTGAACAACCCTGTCGGGTTCTGTCACGGTCGGCAGCTTTGGTGTTCGGAGGGGTTTGGGACCAGAGGTGTTAGGGCTTTTTGGCCCAAGGGTTTAGGGTTTAGGGTTGGGCTTTGAGGGTTCAGGGTCTGAGGTTTTAGGGTTTGAGGTTTTAGGCTTCTGCCTGTTCGAAAAACCTTAGACCTTGGGATCCCGACGACAGTCCTCCATATGGTAAGGGGGTTATGACGATGAGACCCATGTCAATCGGAACAGCCATGCGAGCAGTACACAGGTGGCAGACTTGTTCTGTTCTGCCCAAACTCAGCCCCTGCTCAAATCTAAACCGTAAATCCTACCATCAACTCTGAGCCCACAGAAGCTGTGAGGGAATAGTCTCGTCGATTGCCCGACCCCTATACCAAGTCGTGAATGCTAAACCTTGAACCCGAACCCTTAGCCCGAATCCCAAAGAAACCCTGAGCCCCAAAGAAAACGCTGTACATCCCGTACAAGGACCCCTTACAGTGGCACTCCTTGTAAAACCCACATACAAGCAAGAACCCTTAGACTCAACCTTGTATATTCAGCACCTTTTCAGAACCCTCGTAGACCCTAAACCCTAAACCGCAAACCCTAAAAACCCTGGACCCTAAACCCACATCCTTAAACCCTAAATCCCTAAACCCCCTAAACCCCCAAACCCCCTAAACCCCCCAACCAAATCCTGAGCCCTAACCCGTTCAGCCCGGGTGCGGCGAGCGAAAGGGAGAGAGAAGGCCAAGCGAGAAGAATCACCGAACTTCTGGAGCCCAAAACGCCAAGCATGTGGGGCCCTTGTGGGGTTTAGGGTCTAGGGATTTGGGGATGAGGGTTGAGGGATTTGGGGATTAGGGTTTAGGTGATTTGGGGATTAGGGTTTATAGGGGTTTGGGGAGTAGGGATTTGATTGTAGGGGCTGAGGATCCCAGGCTTTCGGGAAATCTCGGGCTTCGGGGCTTTAGGGGTTTAGGGATTTGGGAGTTTCCGAAAATAGGGGGCCCTAACATAGTACCCTAAATAGTCGGATCCTTATTATAAGGACCCCAAATAAGGTACCCCTAACATTCGGAAACTCCCAAATTTGGGGATTAGGGTTTAGGGTCTACAGGGCCTTTAGGGGATATTAATGGTGCCATCAAGGTTTTTTCTTGAGGGTTCAAGAAGGTGGATTCCTTTCACTGTGGCACACGTAGGGTTTGGGAAAGTGTGCCCGAGCTTTTGCAGGATTTGATGGGCTTGTATGAGGCATTCGGGCCTTAGGACTTACGGTAGACGGTTTAGGGCTTTAGGCCATTCTTCAACTAGATCAGCCTATGTTGCGGGTCGTTCCTGGCACTGCTACAGCAAGGATCCCATAGGAACCGCCATTTTTGGAAGTCTCCAAAATAGTATGGCCCCTTACAAGAGGGATCCGTATCAGCAACATAACAAAGTGCAGCAGCAAAGTTGTGATACCCAACATGAGGATGCTAATAAATGCTATTTCGCCAAGACAAAGGGAGAGCTGGTGATACTGGTACTGGCAGGCAACACGGGAGTAGGACGGATGCTAAGCTAAGCATGATGCTGAGCTATAACGGCCAGAACGCGGTTCTCTGAGGGTTCTGCACATATCTGACGACCATTTTTTAAGCAGAAACCTTAAGGAATAGTATGACAACTACAATAAGGAGAACAGCATTAGTAATTGTGGTGGCCCCTATGCTATTCATCCTCCCGACTAAACCAGGGTCGGGAATGTTGAGTGCGAATTCGTCTGAGCTTGAAGTTGCCTTCAAGCCGCATTAGAGAAGGTCGTCCGTCAACGAATGGATTACCCTACGAAATCCCCAAAACCAGGTGTCCTCATTATTGTCCCGCCCTGCCCCCCCCCCCTGTCCCTCGAGCACATTNCCCCCCGCCCCCAATCAACAAAAAAGCGAGCCCAATACCGCTTCGTCAAGAAACTTCGTTAAACTACACTGGGCTTCTGATTCTAGCTATGATTTAGGGCGTGTCCTTAACTCATTCTTGCTATGATTGTTGGCGCGATAACAGATTTTTGCTGTGACTTAATGTGTCTTCCTTAACTCCCGGTATTGGGCTCTCAGGGCAAAGGATGCGGAGGAAGCACCAGTCTCCGCAGCAATTGCCCGCGCTAGCATTGACTTGCCACCTTGTGAAGTTCTTTTCATGGGCGTTTCTGAGGAATGGTGGTCCCGTTTCGGGGTACCTGAAACAGCACCTCTGCTACTGGCTACATATGATTCGATATTCAAATCCCTTAGTTTCTGAGATTGAGTCCTTCGCAAACCCTGCGTTGCCTTTCGAGGGGTTTGGGCTCACGGGACTGGACCTTCACTGTTTGCTGTAAAGCCAAAACACCCCAAGTTTTCGGGTTACAAGCGGTTTAGGGTTTAGGGTTTATGATACCCTGAAATCAAGACTGGGCATCGCAAGCACAGGAATTCGTCAGCCTTGACCTTCTTTTACGGCTCAGGATGAACTTGAAGCAACTGTAGGGTCCTTCTGTATATTGCTAAGGCTCTCGAGGGGCTCATATCTAGAATCTTATAAGGTATTTCCAAAAACGAACTACTATGGAGCCCATGGTGTATGTAATCGATAGCAGGTTAGGGTAGCTTCGTGGATACAGGGTCTTCGGGCTTGAGTTGCAGCACAATTCTGGGCGTTTAAGTAACCAGGGAGGAAAAAGTATAAACTTTTATTTCATAATGGTTCCTTTAAGAAAAAAGTATTAAAGTATAAACTGCTATTTCAGAATGGTTCCTCTAAGAAAAAAAGTAATAAAGTATGGTACTCCAAAGCTCAGAATTTGAATTCTCTCATGCCAAGGTCTGAGTCGGGCTAGTAGGTCCCCCAGCATCCCCCTTCATGATGACGTACCCCTGCTCTCTGACAAGGATGTCGAAAATCATAGGGTTTAGGGTTTAGGGTCGAGGATGTCGGGTCATGGTGTTTCATCTTGCCGCTTGCAAAGAACCCGCTAGCATAACACGCCGGTATGTGACGAGGTCTAAGTGCAAATCCCTAAGCCCTGAACCGTAAACCCTCCACTCATTGCTTCTTCGACCTTACCTGGACCCCAAAAGTGTAGAATAATAGCCTTTTATAGGTGGTTGGGCCATTATTTTACCTACTTTTGGGGGTCTAGGTACACCCGAGCCCGAGCCCGAGCCTGGTCCTTTCAGCCTAAACTGCAACATGCCGCCATTGACTACGGCCTTGGGCTTCGGGTATCGGGGGTTACAAAGTTACCAAGACTTCAGCAACCCAAGGAAGCTGCACAAAGCACATAAACCCTTTTGGCATCTGGTAGCACATGATATTGCACCATGTAGAGCACCTCAACCTGATCACCGCCACCAAAAACCAAGACCAACACCGTCGTGTCCCGTCGTGTGGACATCCTACCCCCGAAAAATCTGAACACTTAACCAACAACTCACAGTCAAGGCGCTGCAAATGGCGAAGACGGATCCCTGAGACCCCAATACTCCTCAACTCAGGCATACCTCTTAAACATGTATTTCGGGGAATATGCGACCCAAAAGGAGGTAGTTCAAGGAACCTTCTATAGATGTCGTTCGAGGTTTGTTCTGAGCCCCCAAACCTAAACAAGTAGTTCAAGGCATATATCCTTACTTCAACAGGAGTGGGCTCGCTGTGAACTGCTGAGCACCGAACTCCCCTTAGGCCCATAGAGCAGCAACGACCTGGCCAAGGATGCAGAATATAGCGTAACATGATGTAACAAAACCGTAGTACAATGTATCAGAATGTAAGGTATTACATGGTGTACTGTACCATGTTATACTGCGCCGTAATGTAGTGTAATGTAGTTAAATGTGATACAAGATAATGGGAAATAGCGTATTGAAAAGTAGTGCCCCCTGGTCTTTGTGATGCAGAGCACTGAATGGGTCCGTGACTTTCCCTAAACCCTAAACCCTAAAAACCCTGAGCCCGGTAATTCGAGCAGGAGCTCCCAAAAGCACGATTAAGACACATAGAACCCAAAGCCCGCATTAGGGTTCTCAACCCTAAAGCATGAAAACCCTAAAGCCTCAAGTCTAGACCCCTCAACGAACAATCAGCATCAGCAAGGCCCGTCAAACCTAACAAGTGGCACAGAGACGCGTTATGCAGTTATATACCTATGTTTGTATAAGATGTACATATGTACATAGAGAGAGAGAGGGAGAGAGAGAGAGAGAGAATTAACCAATATTGAGTTAAAACAACTAAAAACAAAAACATATACTACTTTGGGGACCATTTACTATAAGTATACTAAGGAACCCCCAAATGCATGTTCCATAAACTTCCGCACATCTGCGCTTTTGCTCTTCTAACCCCCCAAGCCTGGCAGTCAGATTCTTGGGCGCCTTTTGCCGGATGTCGGTCTGCGCCTTGTCTTGCGGGGCGTTGCTTTCCTTTATCAGAGGGTCCATATGGGTAGTTGCCAAAATTACCGTCCCTTTTTGGCCCAAAATATTCAAAACAATAGGTGCCGTATTATATTAGGAGCTCAAAAGGGACCATAATTTCGACAACCACCCATATATACTACCACTATGGAGTTAGACCCCCAAAGACCATCCCCACTATGGTTTTTGGGGCCTAACTCCATAATAGTAGTGTATATGGACCCTCTTGGTTTGTTGACGGAGGATGCCGTTAAGATTTACGGTTAGGGCTTAGGATGGTTTCGGGTTTGGGGTTTACACACCCTTGAAAGGAACCCTGCAGCGGACCTTACGATAGAATTCTGGCCATTGACCGGCCTGAACACTGGTCAAAACAACGTTCGAACAACCGGAAGCCGCGAGCGAATTCGTAGACTCGAAGACATGGGGTCATCAACATGCATTCAGGCTTTACTCAGAGTTTCTGGCGACAGGTAAGTAGGCTTTGGGTGGAGTTATAAGGAAGAGATCCCGAATCAGGGTACTCATGTCATAACTCTACTTAGAACCTGCTTGCTACAAGTACGTCCACTGGTCCTTCAAGTTGGGCTTAGGGCTTCAGGCCTTGGGGTTGTGGGGTAATGTAGGAACCTGACTAAGAAACCTTGGGCCTTTATTCGGGTTCCTTATATGAATCCTACTATTTTGGGGTTGTAGGCCCAGGGTTTCTTAATCAGGTTCCTACATTAATAAACCCGAGTGGCCCAAGCACTTCACCGAACCCGAAACTGCCGGAACTCCAAACCTAGGACAAGGCCCCGCAAAACGAAGAACTCAGTGTAAATAGGCATTACGTCCTTATTATAGGTATTAAGGCCCCCTACCCCCTCCCCCCTACCCCCCTAAGGGTTCCTATGAGACAAGGCCCCGGCAAGAGGAAGAACACAGTGTTCAACCAGCAGAGACCTCTCGGACTTTCTCTAGGACTTTAGAGCTCTTCAAGAGCTTTGTTGCGTCCAGAGTAGTATTGGTAGGTTGCTTCGGGTGCACGGCTTCAGCTTCTATGCGACAAGTTGTACGCTTCAGGGTTTAACTGTCCCTGATTACGTCGTGAGCTTGGGCGGTAGCTTTGAGCCTTCCGGCTAGGCGCCTCAGTCATCATGATTCGAGGGCTCAGAGCCTACAACTTACGGTCCCTTGGCTAAACCCTAAACCCTAAGCAACAAACCGCAATTCAACAGTTTGAACTTCCTGAACCGCAGCCCTTATACCTAAACCCTGAACATCCCTGAAACCTAAAGCCACTAAACCCTAAACCTTCAGTCATACAAATCCCATCATAACGACTGTCAGTATTCAAATGTCCAATATGATTATACTCATGCTTGTGGTTGCCATTGTCAGGTTATGACTAGTATGATTATAAAATACTATTGTTATTATCGTTGTCACGAGTATTCATTACAGTTATTGTCATTCTCAATGCTACGGGCTTTCTTTGCACTACTACTACTACTACTACAACTACTACTACTACTACTCCTGCTACTACTACTACTACTACTACACCCTTAAGGCCGTTCCGGACTCCGAAATGGAAGGGGGGAGGGGGAGATCATGGGCTCCCGGTTTAAGGATTTATATAGGGGTTAAGGGTTTAAGGGTTTGGGGTTGAAGTGGTTTCGGCTTGAAGGGCTTCAGGTTTAGATCTCGTTTTCACTTCAAGCCACGACTTGGAAGCTGCAATCTCCAACTCTTCAAGCCGGATATTGCTGGAACCACAGTCTAGATAGGGTTCATTCAGGGTTTAGTTTAGGGTTTAAATCTTCAGATGCCACATCTTGGGCCCCAAACTGCAAAATCAACAGAAACTTAGCGCGAAACACTGTTACGTCCTGAACGTAACCCTCAGGAACCACAAGACATGCTTCGAACTCGGGCTTGCCTGATCATTTGAGCTGAGGGCGGTGGGCAGTAGGTGTACTGCGGACTTCGCTGCATGGCCTCGGCTTGACTCTTGGTAAGGGTTTTAAAGACGTTATGGAGTTTTGAGTTTTGGGCATAGGAATTTGGGGTTCAGTCAGCAAGCGCGTCGGGCATAAGGCTCGAGGGTTGCGGGGCTTGTTGGGTTGAGGGTCCAGGGATGCAACAAGATTTTTTAAGGAAGAGGCGTGTCGGATTTCCGGCGCATTTAGGCTCCCGGGCTTCAAGGTTAACTAAGAGTGTAGGGCTTTGGGGTTGGGGCCGGGTGTCTGATGGATTTCAAGGTCGGCCAATTTTTGTTGATAACATAATGTAGGAGCCTTAATAATTACCTACATTATTCCTAGGGTTCCGTCTTAGAGTTATAGTATAATATGCCCCGAAACCTGAATCTAATTATTAAGGCCCCTATATTAATTAACACCTTCCTTGAAGGGGTCTACTGAGGATTCTAGAAGACTTCCACCTGCGACGCACCGAACCTGAGACCCCAAACTCTAAACACTGAGACCTAAATCCTAAAGCCGAACGTTCACGTCATTCTTACAGCCCCGCCCTTGTCAGCCAAAATGTCTGGTTCTCAGTAGGGAATGGGGCAATGGATTATGGAGTCTACTATTGGGGATTATATAGGGACTACTATAGGGATCCATTCCAGGCCCATTTCCTACTAAGCACCAGGCAGCAAAATGAAGGATCGCTGAACCCAGTGAGCCCAATACCCCTGAATTAAGGAATATAGCTTAAATCATAATATGGGAAACTCAAGTCTCGACTTCCCTTAATTAAAGAACCTGAGCCCAGAAATCGTCGCTGTTAGAGCCAGCTATGGTGATCTACTACTACTTCTGCTCCCACTCCCTCCTACTACTACTACTACTACTACAACTCCTGCTACTACTACTACGACTACTACTACTACTACTACTAATAATAATAATGCTAATACTGCCACTACCACTTGTCTACCACCACGACCTGGGCCACCAATAATGGGAGATTGAATAAAGCGATGGGGGGGCAAAAGGGTGCTTCATGATTAAAAGGTCAACATAAAACCGCAAGCCCTGAACCCTACACCCTGAACCCATTTCTGAATTTCATATAAAGCCTTTTTTCTCGCTGGATCCCGAACCCTAACGCCAAATCCGTAGCGCTCTGAGCTGTCTACCCTTTCCTGCGTTGTTCTTGAGCAACTTAGTCTATGTTGCCATGATGCGGGTATATAGTGCAAGATATCTTTTCGTGATTGTGCAAATGCAATCTATGTTATGCTCCTTAAAAGCCTTGTATCTCCTGTAAAAGCCCTTCGTAAAGCCTTGTAAAAGCCCCCTAACGACCTAGAACGACCCGAAACCCTAAACTCTGGCCCTCAAACCCTAAGCCTCCGCCCTGAACACCTAAACCCCGCATCCTCAACCCTGAACCGTATACCCTAAATCCTAAACCCTAACACCCTAAACCCCAAACCCTAACACCCTAAACCACCCTAAAACCTAACACCAAAACACCCTAAAACCTAAACCTCAAGAAGAACCCAGTCTCCCGGGCTTCAGGCTCCCAAGAAGTGGTACTCCCCGAGGAAGTCCTAGCGCAGGAGCACCCGAAACCCTAAACCCGCCTGGACCCTGATGTAGGAACCTGATTAAGAAACCTTGGGCCTTTAGAAAGGTTCCTTATAGGAATCCTACTATTCTGTGGTTATAGGCCCAGGGTTTCTTAATCAGGTTCCTACAGTACAAACCCCTTTGACAACCGAACAAAGCCCTACAAAGCCTTATTCAAAGTCGATGTAAGCCTCCATCCTTGTGAGATCCTAAACATCGCTAGCTCGCTGACAACCTAAACCCACAACCGTAAATCAACCCTAAGACCTAAACCTTGAGCCTCAGAGCCGTGCCCCCCCCAAACCCTAACCCTAAACCCCTAAACCCCTAAACCCTAAACCTATGTTATAGTATCCCTCCCCCCGAGCCAAGTCCGCGCTCCTCGAGCTTACAGGGCGCCACCTTTTTTAGGATCCCCTGCTCGACCAGGTCAGGCCTCCGGTGCTCTCTGATTGTTGTTGTTTGCATTTGTTCCTTTAAAGAGGATCCTTAAAGGGGTCTATAAGGGATCTATAGTAGGGTTCTATAATATAGGGGCCTTAATAATTAGAATAGGGTTTTGGGGCTCATTGCACTATAAATTAACAAGGAACCCCCAAAAATAGTCTAGGTAATTATTTAGGCCCCTGTAGTATTTGTTTGCTGCTACGTTGCTTGTTGTTTGTGTTTGTGCCTTTTCTTTATCTGTTGTCTGCGGTGGCTTGTGTTTTGCATTTTGGTTCTAGGGTGCTCTTAATTTGGTGCTTTAGTTCACCGTCTAGGACTCTGGTAAGTAGGTAGCCTTTCACTTGTTGGGGGCACTACAACCCCGATATATTCCCAAAGGTTACCCTCGAAGTAGGCCTTTGAGATGATTTGAACTTCCCCATGTTGGGCTTAAGAAGATCCTATTTACGAACATGTTCAGAGGCTTCAGGGGGCCACCCCTAACCATTGATGGCACTCCGCACTGCTCGCGGCTTTTCAGCGACTAACGGCCTGAACACGGCCACTGCCAAGTTTGCAGAAGTCTGGTGTAGGAAGACATTGGCAAGTTTCCTGGCACAGCGCATGGCCCGCGCCTCCTTGGTATATGATATGGCGAAATTGTCTTGACTCAAAATGGTCTCTGCACTGCGAGCCAGCAACACCAAGAAGGTGTAACGTCGACCTCTGCGTCTTCGCAGAGGTCGAATTCGCAGGGCTCCGCGAACTCTGCGAACCATTGCGTGGCCAGAAGAGCAAGATCTCTTTGCTGAATTGAGCAAAAGCTTAGGCAAAAACACAGGGTCAGGGCTGTGCAAGATAGCCAATGCGAGCAACTCACGACATGGCTTGTGAACTCGGACTTCAGAACTTAGTATTCCTTCAAGAAATGTTATACAAGGCCCTCCTTGAGCGGGAAAGGCGAGTGCCCCCCTTCCCGACTGAATTTCAAGTACCTCAAGGGAGGCCCCGATCGGCTGTGCAAGGTACTGCTGGCCTTCACTGCAAAAACGCCACTCGATATATCTTGCGTGCTGTTAAAACCCCCACCCCAACGACCTTAACCTAAGAACCTGCGGATGCTGGGAACTTGCATTGCACATATTCAGGCTTGTGGGTTTGGGCCTCCAGAAGAATACATGTGAAGTTTAAAAGATTGCTTGCTTGCTTAAGGCTTCAGGTTGAGGGTTACGGTTTTCGGTTTCGGGGTTTACAGTTTACGGGTTAGCTCCGAGGAAATCTGCTCGGGTGGGGGGGGGGGGGGGGGGGTTGGGGGTTTGGGGGGGAAGGGGGGTGGGGGGTTTTTGGGGGGGGGTTTTAGGTTTGGGGGTTCAAAAATTTTGGGGGTATCCCAAGGTTTTGGGTTTTTGGGGTGGAGGGCGCTNAGTTGAAAGTTAATTAAAAACATTAGGGGGGGGCGTTTGGAGTTTAGGGCTGAAAGGGTTTGCAGGGTTTTCGAGAGAGCGTTTACAGTTTCGGGCTCATAAGCTTTAGGGCTATACCCAAGGTTTAGGGTTTATGGGGTTCAGGGTCTCGGGCTCAGAGGTTCTAGTGTCTAGGGATGAGGCTGTTTGGATGGAGACTCTGGAGCAAAACACAATCTACGCAATCCTGAAGAACTGTCTTGCCTCACTCATAAATTTATAAGGCTTAGGCTTACTCTACACTTTCTCCATCAGCCCTAGCACAACAGCCTTCCGAAGCAGTCAGTACAGAAATCAAACTCAGGGGCTACGACTTAAATTTCTGAAGGCTGCCCAGAGGGCGTGTCTGGGCCCTGCGCACACAATCTTCCCGGTTGGTAATCATGCCGACCTCGGCGTGTGCACAGCTCCCGCTTCACTTCGTTTCTCGCCCTAAGGGCTTACCAAACCACTCCTCTTAAACACTGTTCTTTAGGCTAAACTCTGTTGCTAAAGAGTCTTCTTCAGGACTTACGCTCTCCTAAACTCTATTCTTTAACTTTGTGGTTCCTTGATTGTGGTCGTGAGGGTGCTCAAGATGTAATGACGCTGTTCGGTACATAACAAGTTGCCCGTGTCTGGAGTGAGATCCAGCACCCCAAAGGTCCACACGGTGTGGATGAAGGATTCGCCCACTGTGGCCGTCAGGCAGTGCCACGAGATGGGCTGCAAGGTGGAGCAGGATGAGGGTTGGCGGTAGCTTTGGTGAAACTTCAATAACCCTCCCCTCGGTAGGTGGTAGGCAGGATGCTCAACATAATAGGGTCGAAACAAGCAGGTGCGCTCGTATGTTTTGGGTTTGAGGGGGTTTAGCCAAGGCTGCTAAGCGCAAGCATGATCTCCTCGTCGCCGCGCTTCTCCGAAGGCGACTCAAGGCTTGGGGTGAACTTTGATTACCTTACATGGCGAAGTGCAGTGAAGTCCTGCGGTTTGAGGCTCTAAACCGCGAACACTTGCAACGTCCAAAGCCATGTACTGTTGTTAAGCGCCCTATACAGGCCCTATGCCAAACGCGACGTACCGGAAACCCCCAGACAGCTTTATGACCGAAGACCAAGCCTACGGCCAAGACGGGCAGTTTTCGGGTTTAGGCTTCTGGGGACTTAGACCAACATGAACCTCGCATTCAATGGTTCAAAGACCTAAACCAAGCACGCAAGAAACCCTAAACTTACCTGGAATCCCTTAAAGCGAACACTTCATCCTGAAATCTCAAACCCAGCCTGCAACCCCATACAAACTTTACAGCCCCAGGCATAAATACAGATCCTCCTACAGCACTGCACCTTCATAGGGAATCTGAATTCCTACAGCCCCAAAGCTGCAAACCTCCAAACCCAAAGAACCCCTGCAATAAGGTAAACCCTCGCCCTTTTGTAAGGATTACACTAGCTATTCTGATGAAGATGAGCTATTAGGCCCCTAAAGAAGGAAAGGCTCGAAATTTGGGTGAAAAACTCAGGGGTCTACATGAGTTTCCGAAAATTAGGGGTACCTTATTTTGGGGTCCTTATAATAAGGATCCGACTATTTAGGGCACTATATTAGGGTCCCCTATTTTCGGAAACCCCCACATTCCGACCCTGAAGTCGGAAAACTCCCTCAGCCCGAACGATCTCCAACAGCTCTGAATTGGTCCGGATTGGGGGGTTTAGGGTTCAGGGCTCATAGGTTCTAGGATGTGGGGTTAAGGGTTTATAGGGGTTTATAGGTTCTAGGATGTGGGGTTAAGGGTTTATAGGGGTTTATAGGTTCTAGGATGTGGGGTTAAGGGTTTATAGGGGTTTATAGGTTCTAGGATGTGGGGTTAAGGGTTTATAGGGGTTTATAGGTTCTAGGATGTGGGGTTAAGGGTTTATAGGGGTTTATAGGTTCTAGGATGTGGGGTTGAGGGTTTAAGCTGTATAGATTCAAGGATTTGGGGTTTAGGGTTTAGGCTGTATAGATTCAAGGATTTGGGGTTTAGGGTTTAGGGTGGGGGGTTTTAGATTAAATAGGGTTTGGGGTTTAAGGCTTAGGGGCTTGGCGTTTAGTGTTACCCAACAAGCTTCTGCTGGGTGGGCCGCCGCTGCGCACCACTTCTTGGGAGGCTTTGGCCTCGGTGCTCTATAGGTGATGCGAGGATTTCTGCAGGATTTTCCTAGTTGTGTTACAGGTTTTCTGGGGTTCAGGCGTAGGGTTCAGGATTTGCTGCAAGTTTAAAGGAGGGTTTCTAAATAGAGCGTCTTCTTCTTAGGACCAGAAATATCTCATTTACATCACACTCGAGCAGCCGAAGAGTGGGCATGGTTGCGGTTGGGTAGATGCAGTTTGGCTAGTGTTTTTGATGATATAAATCCTGCATTACTTACAATAAGGAATATACCATAATTCTCATAGTCTAGGGTCCTTAAGGCAATGCAGGACTATCATCAACTGTAGGAACTGCGCTTCTTGAGATGCCTGGGTCTGGCTTCAACAGCTAACATAGGGGCCTTAATAATTAGAACAGGGTTCCGTGCAAAGGGGATGGGTCCATCAGGGATCTATAGCAGGGTTCTATAATATAGGGGCCAAAACAAATTAGAACAGGGTTTTGGGGACGCCGAGCCTGCACGAAGTGGCGTTGACGTGCTGGGGGCGAATTCCGCCGTTGGTAGGCACGCTTTACACTTTTCTTCCGCGCCTTGCAGGGTCCACGCCGCCCTTACCCCCCCC
>BGNK01000841.1:55014-69398 GCA_003297005.1 Symbiodinium sp. clade A Y106
ACTACTACTACTACTACTACTACTACTACTGCTACTCTTACTCCTACTCGAGCCTGCACAAAGTGGCGTTGACGTGCTGGGGGCGAGTTCCGCCGTTTGTACCCGCGGCCCCTTCTCCCCCCCCCTACCTTCTAACTCCCGCTGCTACTACGACTGCTTCTGCTAGTAGTACCACTACTTCTACTCCTACCACTACTACTACTACTACTGCTACTCTTACTCCTACTACTACTACTACTACTGCTACTACTACTACTACTACCACTACTATTACTACTACTAGTACGACTACTACCACTACTACTGCCACTGCTACTGCTACTGCGACTAATACTACTACTATTACTACTACGAATACTACTACTACTACTACTACTACTACAACTACAACTGCAACTACTACTACTAGCCTGCATTGGATCAACTTCGTCAGATCTGTCTGCATCGGATCAACTTCGTCAGAGTTGCCCAATGCAGTGCTTCGCTTTGGAATTTGTCCATTTCCGTTCCTGCCACTACTACCATTGAGCACACTGCCCCCCCCGCTTCCTGATAGCTCGTACCCCTACCCCCCCCTACCCCCCCCTACCCCCNTCAACTTCGTCAGATCTATCTGCATCGGATCAACTTCGTCAGCGTTGCCCAATGCAGTGCTTCGCTTTGGAGTTTGTCCATTTCCGTCTAAAACCTAAACCCTAAACCCTAAACCCTAAACCCTAAGTCACCCTAGCAGTAGCAGTAGCAGTAGCCGCACTAGTGCTAGTAGTACTCGTCGTAGAGTAGCAGCGGGGGTAGCAAAACCGTCAGCCTAGACCCCAAAATACACTGTCTCGTCAACCCTATNGCAGCGGGGGTAGCAAAACCGTCAGCCTAGACCCCAAAATACACTGTCTCGTCAACCCTATCGCCCTTTCCTCTGACTCCTACGGGGTCGGCGGCTTGAGCCGGAGGCTCTTAAATTTCGAGGTTCCTTTGCAAACCCTAAACTCGGCAAAATCTCGCTTCTGGCTAGTGTCACTCCCTGCTGCCCTGGTGCAAGGCTTGAGCCAGCCGTCTACGTAGGCCATGTAGACCCTGAGCTGGCTTGAAAACACAGACTGCTTAATGCGGTTGATGGACAAAAATCCTGCATTACCCATAATAAGGAATATACCATAATTCCCATAGTTTAGGGTCCTTAGGGTCATGCAGGATTTTGTCCATCAACCGTATTGCAGCCTGAGTAATTATCACACATTCTCCCTTAGGGCTCGTTGGTGATCCTGAAAATACTTACCGTGATATACTCCGAAACGCTATTCTAACCGATTCTAACCACTCACGCCCCTAAACTGAACCCTTATGGCACAGTAGTCTTTATCGCAACCCTCAAAGTGCTCCTTCGAAACAGAGCCCTCAAAAAAAGCACATCCTGATCATTGAGGCCCCTCTATTACTATACCCCCCTTAGAACCATAATAAAAATAATATTCTTGATATTCTCTTGGGCTTTATATGAACAAAAATCAAAAATAATTCCTAAGGAGACTATAGATTGCATCCTCAGGCTCGGACTCCGGGTTGCCCCAACGCAGACTGAGAGCAGAGCTCAAGCATGAAACCCTAAAGCCTCCATTTCTGCGGTTTAGTACTTAGTTTCGGGTTTAGGGTTCAGGGTTACCGGTTTCATTTCAAAGCTACGCTGGCCTCCCTTTGTCCGCCTCAGAGGGTTGAGGCTTGGTGTTTAGGGTACTGTTTCTGTGCTTGCAGGGCTCGTAGAGTAGATCAGAGGACGACTGAAGGCAAGGAAATGAGCCCCACAGGTTCATGAGTTCATGTCATGAATGAGCATCGCTAAGGAACCCAGAGTCCTACGCCAGAAGAAAAAATGGAGGCGCAATCTTGAAACCCCTCAACACCTCAGGCTCAGACTAGCTATCGCTTTTTTTCCAAAACCTGTGGCAATGGCAGGAGAGGGACAGAGAGAGAGAGGGAGAGAGCAATCAAACACTGCGACACCGAAACATAGAAAGCAAAGCTTTGTAGTAGGCTCCAAAAATGGGCCGTTAGTCTTCAAAATAACAGCAGTCAGATTTGCACGGCTAAACCCTGAACCCCAACTCCTCTCTCCTTGGCTCAACCTTGAAACCCAAACTCCTTAGACCTAGAACCTAGAACCATTAACCCTAAAACCAAAACCGTAGACTGCCCTCAACCCCGAAACAAAACCCTCAAACCTGAACCCCAAAACCTAAAGCCCAAAACGAAAAAAACTAAAACAGATGGCTGGCGAGAAGCGAGTAGACAATCAGCAGGGTGCCTGCGATAAACTTCAGCCACCACTTCCTGAGCTCTTGCTGCGGCAGGTAAGGAAATATTTGAAGCCTCGGAAGAAAGGTTCGGGGCTTCAGGTTGTAGGGCTTAGGCTGAAGGGGTTTAAGGATTAGCGGAATTCCCCCTTAAGCTCTAGACCTGTAAGCCCTACAGTAGAAGCCAGAAAGTTGGAACATGGCTTTAGGAGGATTAGTGCTAGGATCCCTTATACTTTACCTTAAGGGCATGAGGATAATGATGTTCCAACTTTCTGGCTTCTACGATAAGCCCTCAAGCACCAAACCCTCAAACTAAACTCTCGAAGCTTTCCAGTGCGCCGAGTGGTAAAGCCGGGAATCCTGGTTGTTCCATTTCGGGCATAGGGTTCCGGGGGTTGGGTTTAGGGTCAAGCGCCCATCTACTCCTCGAGCCATGAAGGTGCATGCACTGTGATGCATAGGAAGGGTTTAGGATTTAGAGTTTAGGGCTTATCTTCTTCTGTTCAGATGCTACTCTGTCTCGATGGGTTGACCCATCTAGCCCTTTCGCCACAAACCTTAGACCCCGAATGCACTAAACTACAAACCTTCCGTCGCCTGGGGAGAATTGGGGCATCCTATCGCGTATGGCTCACATTCCCCTTCTTGTTTCAGTTCCAAGCGGCAGGAGGTCGGCTTTCTCTCCTATCAGGTTGAGTGGAAAAGTTCAGGTTTCAGGGCGGAGGGTTTAGGGCCTTGGGTGATTTCGGGCTGCAACAGTCTTTGCAGTGTTGTGTCATTGGCTATGATGTCATCATGGGTGGGAAGGCACGCCGACAGAACGCAGGGCTTGCACGACCCTTTACACTCAACCCCTCAACTGGCTGTTCTAGACCGTGGCTGTGTTGAGCAGTTTTGGATGTTCGCTTGTCGTGTTGGTGTTGGCGCTTTTGCTGTAAGACTGGCAGTCTCGCAAGGCTTCTTCGTACCAGTAGAACCAGCATCGCCGTTCAGAGTTTGAGAGCTTTAAGGACACAGAGGTTTAGGGCTTAAGGTTCTCGAGTGGCTTCAGGAATCGGGCTTTAGAAATACAGGGGTTTGATAGAGAGGTTAGGGCCTAAGGGTTTAGGGTTTAGGGGTTTAGTTAGGGGTTTAGGGTTTAGGGGCCTCAAGATGCTACACTTACCATCTACTCTGCACGGGTTGGTGACATTCCAGCCTTTGGATCTTTGTCTTCGGTCGGAAGCCCACATCCCCACAACCAGAAGCTTTGAAGGCCCATGCACTACTGTAGTACAGCTTCACGGCGACTAGACTGGCTATTGTTAGCAAGCTTTCATGCCTCGTCCGTACCTCTACAGTCTAGGGCTTCGGGGTTTAGAGCAGGGCCCAGAAGGAAGCCTTTCTAATCTTTTGAACCCTGCATGCCACGTCCTCAAACCCTAAACCCTAAACCCAAAAGGACCGGAGCCTTTCATTGAGTTCGTGATGAGGCCGGCTGCTGCAGCGATAGACACGAGGAAGGCAACACTCAGAGTGTAAAGGAAGGCCACCTTCGAGATCTCAGAAGGTGTAAGGTTCCTATACAGGCTTCTTATAAGGCTTCCACAAGAGCTTGTAGGGTTTGAGAGGGGCCCTAACAAGGGCTTGGGGTCAGCGGCCCCGCGGAAAGGAGATCTCGAGGGAACCAGACAGATGGCTCAAGCCTTGCACCCTAAGCCCCAAACCTTAAAATGTACATCCAGCATCCCAAAACTGAAACACCTCTAAACCAAATCGCCATGCTGCGACCCGAATCCTTCAAACTAGTCATGTAAGCCATGACTGGGCTCGGTTTAGGGTGCTGGGTCTTGGGTTTTGTCGTTTAGGGTCTAGGGCTTGGGGGCTTGGGGTTTAGAGTCGGTGTTTTAGCCCTAAATCCACCATCCAAACTACCAAAGAAAGAAGCACCGCAGACACTGCAGATCTCAACAAAGCGCAATCCTTCGATCAAGCCGTAAAACCCTAAACCCTAATCCCAAACCCTAAACAACCCTAGGCCCACAGAAGGCCGGGAGGCCCAGGCTTTTCTCAGCCGGGTTTTCTCCTGAGGCAGTGCTTGCATAGAGACGGAGAGGTTCGATCAAAGGTCATGGAGAGGTTTGACCAAAGGTTATCTCCTCGTTCTGCTATCATACTTGGCTCTGGTCATGCTCATCAGCATGCGCATTTTAGTCTCGGCTGGTCAAGGTAATGATGTGCACAATATTGGTTCTAAGGGCTTGATCTGGGGTTCCCAGACGATACTGAGCCGTAATAGGGACCCTCAAACCTTGAGACAAAGAACATCTGAAAGGACGGAAAAGATGGAATGGTAGATAGTTGGCTAGACATAGCTATGGCTTCGTGATTGCAAAGCTTTGCCAGAGTCAAGGCTGTCGATCTTGGATCAAGGGCTGATGCCTTCCAACAGAAGCCCTACACCCTCAACCCTAAGCCCCTAAACTCTAAAAACACGACCCTTAAAAAGCCCTGAGCTTTGGACTTTTCGGGATATACAAAGGCTTGGTTGAACACAACGGGTGGACTGAAACCTGGACCAGTCTCCATTACAGCAATCATTACGTAGGGCTTCATACTTCATTTACCATACTAGGGATGTGCGTATATCTACATCTATATATGTGTAGATATTTCTGTGAAGAGATATACAATCACAGATGTTCATAAACAAAGGAATGTTATTTATATGAACCCAAACAACGTACAAAACTAGACAATATATATATATGTTTATATACATACATACACATTTGATACGATGCGTTCATTACTAACGGGCTAAGGGGAATTCGACTCGCATATCCTGCCTTCGTTTTGGGACTGTGGCATCCTAACCCTAAGCCCTAAACCCCAAACCCTGCCCAGCGTCTCTGGCGATAAAGGGCGCCAGCCAAACCAGATCATCGGAGCCGCAGCTGACCTCCATAAAGCTACGACGGTTCAGGGTTGATTAGAATAGGGCTCCTTCTTAACAGGGATCTCTAAAGGGCGACTATAAGGAGTGTACAGGGTCTTAATACAGGAGCCTGATGACTAGAACGGGGTTTCGGGGTCTGTTATACAAAAAATAGCATGGTTCTGGTAATCACTTAGGCCCCCATACTAGGCTTGAAAAGTTTTCCATCAGTTTGATGGTTTAAACGCTTAGGAACTCCAAAACCGACCAGTTCGCTGACGCAAAATGATCCCCAAACCGCATTCTCAGGCCCCAGTATTGAACCCTATGAAACCCGTGCAAAAGCCGTATAAAACTCGCTCATGGGATCCGTATGAAACTGTTTGGAACAGTTCAGACCCCCTTAAGGCCCTAGAACAACCCAATAAAGTCCCCACACGACCTTTATCATCTTATAAACCCATATCAAAAACCCTCAAAGCTCAGCTGAAGAGTTCTGCCTTGAGAAGGGCCGCCGCGCCGATGAGCACCAGGGAGCGGAAGACCATGGCGCTCGCGCTTTTGGACACTTGTTTACAGTCTCGGATAGATAAGAAGCTGCTGCAAAAGAGGCTTGCAGGGCTTTTGTCGGGGCTTTATAGAGGCTTCTCAATTTTAGGATCTTGGTAATGACTTTGTAGAAGGAAACCAGGGCTCATAAAGATAGGCGTCTTTTTTAGTAAGGGATTTGCAGGGGTTTCGCAACATTGGAGGCCTATGTGGTGTACATTGTCTTATGCTGCCTTATAAACACGTAGCTTTGTTTGTTTTTTGGGGGCCTCTGGAAATGCGGTACTGTACTTAGACGTGTCCTACCTGCATGTGGGGTTCTATACTCTGTTGTTCTTCTGCAACTCCCGCTTTGAGAATGAAAGTCCAGGCAAGCACGCAGGGTTCCCGTTGCAAAGGACGGGTCCCTTAACGCTTAGAATCGAATTCAGTTCCGCGCTGATCCCCTGAACTCCTGAAGTTCTACAGCCGGTCCAACCCACCGCAGAAAGGCTCTCAAGCGAAGCCCCTTAGGCTTTTCTTGTTTGAACTCCTTTGCTGCATTGGACTCTAGGGTTTAGGGTTTAGGGGAAGCCCCCAAACCCTCACGCCCTCAATAGAACCCTAGCAAGGGTTTGCTCAAGCCTAGCATGCGGTTTAAAGGCGCCCGAAAAGCCTGTCGCTGGGCTACCGGGCCGATTTCGGCTTGCTGCCAGCCACAGGGACGGGATGCCTCTAAGAGGGCCAGGTCGAGGGCATGGGGCTGAGGGCTCGGAATTTAGGGAGTGAGAAGGCGGGAGAAACGGGTGCAGGCGGACAAATTCCTCCACCTAAGAGTGGGAAAATTCAGGAAGTTAAGGACTGCCGGCCAGAACTTGAGTTCAAGGTTTCCGGTTGAAAGCCCAAAACCCTAAACGCCTAAACCCTCAAACCCCGAAAACCCCAAACCCCCAAGTTCCATGCTTAGACCCGAATCTTGCCGACGTGCCTGGCTGTGGTGGGGCAACGATCACCCCAGACGGCCTGCCTCCGACTGTTGAGCGCTTTTGGGTTTAGGGCTTAGTGTTTACAGTAGAAGCCAGAAAGTTGGAACATCATTATCCTCATGCCCTTAACGTAAAGTATAGGGAATCCCGGCACGAATCATCCTACATTCATGTTCCAACTTTCTGGGGTTCACTATAGGGTGTAGGACGAGCAAAAGATTGCGATTTGTGATTTGGGGCGTGGGATGAGGGTTTTGGATCTGGGGTCTAGGGTCACGACATGTCACGACCCTAGCTCAATAGTTATACTTCTTCGATGACTTTGATCCTTGGTTTGGGTTTCATTTCGGTCCCAGCCTGTTGCGTCCTCGAGCGTGGTAGTCGGGCGGTATGGCCTTGGGTGCAGCAGGGATGGGCGTGAGGTTTGGGTCTCGTGGGCACGAAACCCCCAACCCGCAAACCTCTACCCTAACCCTAAACCCTAAACCTAAACCCCAAAGCTGAAACAAAAAAAACCCGAATCCTACACCCGGAATGCCCAACTCCTCAGCCCTGCAGCCCTGCCCCAACTCCTAAACCCGAGACTTCAGTGCTTAGGGCTTCTAAGGCTAAGGATTGGGGCTTAGAAGATTAGGATTTGGGAGTTTCCGAAAATGGGGGGACCCTAATGTAGTACCCTAAATAGTAGGATCCTTATTCTAAGGACCCCAAAATAAGGTAGCCCTAGTTTTCGGAAACTCCCATTTCAGCTGTAGGGTGTGGATCCAACTTTCGAACCTTAAGCCGCCGAGCCGAGCCTTGTGCCGAGCTGAGGCCGTGGCTGAGCCACCTCCTTCGGGGACTGGACCAAGCCTTGTCTGTAGGGTTTAGGGTTTAGGGTTTAGGGTTTAGGCGGCTTAGGGTATAGGGTTCCATAGGTTTGGGGCTTAGGCGGTTTAGGGTACAGGGTTCTATGAGATCGAAAAGGGGTTCTATAGGGACTGTTAGCCTCGATTCAGCTGTCGGCTGCTGGGTTTGATCATGACTTGTTTTGTCAATTGGGTTCCTTAGGGTTCGGGTTTAGGGTCACAGGTTTACGCTTCCTTTGGTTTCGGGAAGGGTTTGACTAGCGCTTCTCGATAATTAGGGTTCTACGTGGTTGGACAAGGACTTCTAGAAGGTTCAACAGGGTTCTACAGGCGTGGACATGGTTTTATACAACTCTTACATATTAAAGGGTGCTAGTTTGAAAAGCTTTTGCTAAGGAGTTGAATTGCATATACCGCGGGTGGATGATATGGAATGTGTGGTACAAGATGCGCTCGCCTTATCACGGCAGCTTAAAGTAAGTTCCTCCACAGAACCTTGTCCATGCATTCAGGCTTTGGGGGCTTAGGGGTTGGGTTTAGGCGTTGCTGTCTAGGGCTTGGGTGGTTTAGGTTAAGGGTTTTCGTGGTCGGCCCCCCTCCAACACCCCCACCACGCGTCTGAACGAAGCCAACACTCTTACCACAACCTGAAGACCTAAAGGAGAACTCAGAAAGTTGGAACATGGTGATCCTGGTCCTGGTGTCCTTCGCAGAAAGCTTTTCGTACTGAGCACGAATGATCTTAAATCCATGCTCCAACTGACCTCAAGGTTGTTCACTGTAAACTCCCGCCGAGCTTGTCAACTGTCATCCTGTTTCTTGGGGTGCTTAGGATCAGGCCCAACGAGTCGTGCTCAATCAAGCGGAAGCTGAACCTCGTCCGGGGTTTAGGTCTCGAGCACGAGTATTCAATTCTGTATTCCTTTCGGTGGTGCAGGATCACGACCGCTTCTTAAGATGCACCCGGACCCTGCACTGAAATAGCTTTGCTTGAATAACGCTTCTTAGCAACCTTGTTTGTAGTGTCTACGCTAGTATAGGGGCATCTTAATGAGAACAGGGCATGGATACAGTGTAGTATGCTTACAATAAGCAGCACTAAACAATGATATGGGTAATTATTCAAAACTCTCTCTTAGCCGAACCCAGGGACAAACTTGCACACTCTGATCATATAGTGCGAATTTTGATGCCAACAACGAGACATGGACATGGTTTGCGGTGTGTAACTGTATGTATCTCTGGACCATGGACCCTAAACTGTGTATCCATATGACGGCTTCTAGGCTTCATCGCTTTGCTCTGCTCAGCTCGGGGCGGAAACGGGCTCGAGGCGCGTCCATCTACCTCTTCATGGAAGAATGCATCTCCAACCCAGAAGAAAGGTGGCTTAGGGTTGTATGAGCGGTCGCCAAAAATTAGTCTGGGTGTGATCTACTAGGACTACATGAGGGCTATAAGGAAATGTGATTGCTGATCAAGACATGTTCAAGGGGCAGGCTTGGGGATCATGGAAGACTGAAATCCCAAATCCCTAAACCCTGAAACCCTCATTCAGGCTCTTGAAATTCTTTTGTGGCCTTTGTGGGTGCCTCTTCAAGACTTGCGACTTCGAGTCTGGGTTCTTAAGAGTCTCTGACTTTTGAAACTTAAACTTAGGGCCGAGGACTCTTTACATCAAGTTTAGGACTTCGCGTTCGAGCCTCGTGAAGGGTGAGTACTTCGGCTTAGGACCTGGGGTTGGGCGTCTAGGTATGCACATAGAGCATTGGACGTAAAGCTTGAAGGGCAATAAACGTAGAGTTTGGTTCGGGTTGGACATACAAAGCAGTTTGTTTCGCAGAAACTACGAAACCCAGACGACAAGGAAAGTGTGCCTCGAGGGATCCTCCTTCGAGGCTTTCTGCCTTTCCCATCCCCTACACTGTCAAATGGGAGTTTCCGAAAATAGGGTACCTTATTTTGGGGTCCTTATAATAAGGATCCTACTATTTAGGGTACTATATTAGGGTCCCCTATTTTCGGAAACTCCCAAATCTCAAACACCCTACGCTGCGCTTCACACGCCAGACACACCTGCATACTGCTGCAATGCCCTGAACTCTAAACCCTTAACTCTAAACCCCAAACCTAAACCCTAAACCTGCTGGTAGCCAGCAGAGAGTTCATCAAACGGCCCACTTAAAAGAGGTGGGGCTTCAGGTGCAGAGCTTGTCATGGCGACCCAAACACCTATCGCATTGCGAACAGCTCTTCTTCCTTGAGCCATTGCGTCATCGAGCTTCGTTGTACAAGGTTTGCTCACACACTTGTAGTGCGGTACTGGAAGAACAAACTCTCATCAAAACCCCAAACCCGAAACCCTCAACCCCAATCCCCCTACACAGAAAGCCCGAGAAAGTTCGCGCCTCTGCTTCGCTACTGAAGGCACGGTAGATCAGCACAGGCCTGACAACCACTGGGGAGCTGAGAACAGACGGGACCTTCACAAAGATCTTCTTAGCATGATGGTACTACCCGCTACTATTCCTGAACCGTGCACCCTAAACCCGAATGCGCAGCTCCAGTGTCCACAGGACTGCAGACCTGCCTAAGTAAAGGACCGCTTCCCCCCTGGCCCCGCAGCTCAACATCCCAGATCCCAAGCTTTGCGGATGCAGGCTCAGGGCCCTCCGAAAAAGCATCCCTCTGCACCTGGGCTACTTGAAGAATCGCGGGACCCGGAGTAAGTAGGGGTATAAGTCAATTAAATCTCCTTCTGCTTTGCTTGTTTCAGCCGCTTGCAAGGATCTTGGTGCTTGTTGGCAGACCTTCTGTTGAGGGTCCATGTTCTTGAAACTCACACCGACCTTAAACTCATAGCAGCATTATGCTATAATCTTAATCTACTTTGAAGCCTATTATGTTTACAAAGGCCCCTATATTAATTATGTCCCAGAAACTCCTATAGAATCCTAAATTAAATACATCCCTCTTGGTTGGAACTCAGACTTGCCTCCCCCTGACCAGCACGATCAGAGTCGGCCCCTCGTCCTCGGGGTCCACCTCGACGAACTCAGCACAGACCTTTGCCACACGAAGGCTTTAGGCCTCTTGGCTTCAGGGTTCAGGGTTTAGGGTTCAGGGTTCAGGGTTTAGGGTTCAGGGTTTAGGGTTCAGGGTTCAGGGTTTAGGGTTCAGGGTTCAGGGTTTAGGGTTCAGGGTTCACGGTTTAGGGTTCAGGGTTTAGGGTTCAGGGTGTGCCAAGCGACGTGCGGCTGCGTGATTCCCGCCCGACCCACCCGAGGTTCGTTGTGCATTCAGTTTAATCTTTTCATTATTTTTCTACCCCTTGTATCAGACGAACAAGCGCAAAGTATCTAGCCCGTAGAAGATTAGATTGGTTTAAATGGAGTGGAAGTTAAGTTGTAGCCGAAGGATTCAACTTAACTTCCGCGCAGTTGCGTAACAAATGTTGCTTCACCACAAGGAATCGCTCGCCGGGCTGCGGACCATCCATCGGGCACGACGGCATCTTCTGCGGCGGCATGACCGGGACAATTGGACGGTGACAAGTCTAATCTTGGCCCCAGAAGCGGCCGTATACTGTGAGAAGGATACCTTGCGGTAGCAAGNCCATCGGGCACGACGGCATCTTCTGCGGCGGCATGACCGGGACAATTGGACGGTGACAAGTCTAATCTTGGCCCCAGAAGCGGCCGTATACTGTGAGAAGGATACCTTGCGGTAGCAAGCAAGCTCGCATGGTGGCTCATCTTGAACACAGACGAACGACAATGCTCGCGCCCCAAGCTGACAGCCCTCTTGCCAGCGATACAGTTGAAAGCGCTGACATACAGGTGTCACCAGAGGTCAGGGACTTCTTCTGGGCAACGATCCTGAGCTTCCGCCAGTCAGCCACGGCCGCTCTGCAAGCACATTCCTCACATGGTCTCCACTGCCTGTAGACTCCTGAAGCTGCATGGTCCGCAGACAGTCCACGGCGACTCGTTCGTCCCTGAAATGAACGACTCTTCTTTAGAACAACCATGGGGGCCTTTGGCAGAAAGTTCTCCATCGTGACGCGCCATGCGCAGGACAGGCTTGCGTCCACCTGGCACTCAAGGCACTGGTTCCTTAGTGTGAGCCGAATCTGCAGCCTATCCTGCAGAGTGTGCNTTGGCAGAAAGTTCTCCATCGTGACGCGCCATGCGCAGGACAGGCTTGCGTCCACCTGGCACTCAAGGCACTGGTTCCTTAGTGTGAGCCGAATCTGCAGCCTATCCTGCAGAGTGTGCATTTTCTGCTTCGCGGTCGAATGCTCCCTCCCCATATTAGCCTAAATCCTAAATCCTAAAGGCCCCCGGGAACGGCCCGAACCCAAAATCCTAAATCGTAAACCCTAATCCTAAATCCTAAGGCCCCCGGGAACGGCCCGAACCCAAAATCCTAAATCCAAAATCGTAAACCCCAAATCCTAACTCCTAAAGGCCGCCGGGAACGGCCCGAACCCAAAATCCTAAATCCAAAATCGTAAACCCTAAATCCTAAATCCTAAAGGCCCCCAGGAACGGCCCGAACCCAAAATCCTAAATCCAAAAAACCCTAAATCCTAAATCCTAAACCCTAAAGGCACCCGGGAACGGCCAGAACCCAAAATCCTAAATCCAAAATCGTCGTAAACCCTTAATCCTAAATCCTGAAGACCGCCGGGAACGGCCCGAACCCAAAATCCTAAATCCAAAATCGTCGTAAACCCTTAATCCTAAATCCTAAATCCTAAAAACCCTAAATCCTAAATCCTAAAGGCCCCCGGGAACGGCCCGAAGCCAAAATCCTAAATCCAAAATCGTAAACCCTAAGTCCTAAATCTTAAAGGCCCCCGGGAACGGCCCGAACCCAAAATCCTAAATCCAAAATCGTAAACCCTTAACCCAAAATCCTAAAGGCCCCCGAGAACGGCCCGAACCCAAAATCCTAAATCCAAAATCGTAAACCCTAAATCCTAAAGGCCCCCGGGAACGGCCCGAAACCACAATCCTAAATCCCAAATCGTAAACCCTAAATCCTAAATCCTAAAGCCCTAAGCCCTAAATCCTACACTAAGCCCTAATTGTTAAATCCTATAAATCAAAACGAGTTTTGCCATGTTAATTTCTTTTCGTAAAATGCGTAGTTTAGACTAGGCTCGTGGCCCATCTCGGGGTCCTCCCATACTGGCTCTAAATCCGAAAGGCCACCGGGAACGGCCCGAACCCAANTTTGCCATGTTAATTTCTTTTCGTAAAATGCGTAGTTTAGACTAGGCTCGTGGCCCATCTCGGGGTCCTCCCATACTGGCTCTAAATCCGAAAGGCCACCGGGAACGGCCCGAACCCAAAATCCTAAATCCGAAATCGTAAACCCTTAATCCTAAATCCTAAAGGCCCCCGGGAAAGGCCCGAACCCAATATCCTGAATCCAAAATCGTAAACCCTAAATCCTAAATCCTAAAGGCCCCCGGGAACGGCCCGAACCCAAAATCCTAAATCGTAAACCCTAATCCTAAATCCTAAAGGCCCCCGGGAACGGCCCGAACCCAAAATCCTAACGCAAAACCGTAAACCCTAAATCCTAAATCATAAAGGCCCCCGGGAACGGCCCGAAGCCAAAATCCTAAATCCAAAATAGTAAACCCTAAATCCTAAATCCTAAAGGCCCCCGGGAACGGCCCGAACCCACAATCCTAAATTCAAAACCGTAAACCCTAAATCCTAAATCCCAAAACCTAAATTCTACATTCTACACTAAACCCTAATTGCTAAATCCTATAAATCAAAACGAATTTTGCCATGTTAATTTCTTTTCGTAAAATGCGTGTTTTAGACTAGGCTCGTGGCCCATCTCGGGGTCCTCCCCATATTGGCTAAAATCCTATTTCCGAAAGGCCACCGGGAACGGCCCGAACCCAAAATCCTGAATCCAAAAACGTAAACCCTAAATCCTAAATCCTAAAGCCCCCGGGAACGGCCCGCGCCCAAAATCCTAAATCCAAAATNTAAACCCTAAATCCTAAATCCTAAAGCCCCCGGGAACGGCCCGCGCCCAAAATCCTAAATCCAAAATCGTAAACCCTAAATCCTAAATCCTAAAGGCCCCCGGGAACGGCCCGAACCCAAAATCCTAAATCCAAAAAACCCTAAATCCTAAATCCTAAAGGCCCCCGGGAACGGCCCGAACCCCAAATCCTAAATCCCAAAAACCCTAAATCCTAAATCCTAAAGGCCGGGAACGGCCCGAACCCAAAATCCTAAATCCAAAATCGTAAACCCTAAGTCCTAAATCCTAAAGGCCCGGGAACGGCCCGAACCCAAAATCCTAAATCCAAAATCGTAAACCCTTAATCCCAAATCCTAAAGGCCCGCGGGGACGGCCCGAACCCAAAATCCTAAATCCAAAATCGTAAACCCTAAATCCTAAATCCTAAGGCCCCCGGGAACGGCCCGAACCCAAAATCCTAAATCCAAAATCGTAAACGCTAACTCCTAAATCCTAAAACCCTAAATCCTAAATCCTACACTAAACCCTAATTGTTAAATCCTNCTAAGGCCCCCGGGAACGGCCCGAACCCAAAATCCTAAATCCAAAATCGTAAACGCTAACTCCTAAATCCTAAAACCCTAAATCCTAAATCCTACACTAAACCCTAATTGTTAAATCCTATAAATCAAAACGAGTTTGCCATGTTAATTTCTTTTCGTAAAATGCGTAGTTTAGACTAGGCTCGTGGCCCATCTCGGGGTCCTCCCATACTGGCTCTAAATCCGAAAGGCCACCGGGAACGGCCCGAACCCAA
>BGNK01000841.1:69483-83432 GCA_003297005.1 Symbiodinium sp. clade A Y106
CTAAGGCCCCCGGGAACGGCCCGAACCCAAAATCCTAAATCCAAAATCGTAAACGCTAACTCCTAAATCCTAAAACCCTAAATCCTAAATCCTACACTAAACCCTAATTGTTAAATCCTCTAGATCAAAACGAATTTTGCCATGTTAAATTCTTTTCGTAAAATGCGTGTTTTAGACTAGGCTCGTGGCCCATCTCGGGGTCCTCCCCATATTGGCTAAAATCCTAAATCCGAAAGGCCACCGGGAACGGCCCGAACCCAAAATCCTGAATCCAAAAACGTAAACCCTAAATCCTAAATCCTAAAGCCCCCGGGAACGGCCCGCGCCCAAAATCCTAAATCCAAAATNTAAACCCTAAATCCTAAATCCTAAAGCCCCCGGGAACGGCCCGCGCCCAAAATCCTAAATCCAAAATCGTAAACCCTAAATCCTAAATCCTAAAGGCCCCCGGGAACGGCCCGAACCCAGAATCCTAAATCCAAAAACCCTAAATCCTAAATCCTAAAGGCCCCCGGGAACGGCCCGAACCCCAAATCCTAAATCCAAAAAACCCTAAATCCTAAATCCTAAAGGCCCCCGGGAACGGCCCGAACCCAAAATCCTAAATCCAAAATCGTCCGGGGGGGGGGCCCTGGGACAACCGCCCCGGGACAATCAGATTTTGCATATTAGAAGCAGCACAACCACTTTGAATGAGGTTTTCAATCAGCAACATTCTTCGAATAGTCTTTATAAGATTTAGGATTTAGGATTAGGATTTAGGATTTAGGATTTAGGATTTAGGATTAGGATTTAGGATTTAGGTTTAGGATTAGGATTTAGGAGTTAGGATCCTAAAGGGTCTGGGGTTGAAGTTTACAGGTCTACTATTAGGAGCAGTCGTCATTGGTGATTGCCGAGAAATGAGAGGCTGCAGAGGCTTCACCCTCTGCAGTGTACGCCTATGCGGCTCTCTGATCGATCGCGGGCCGCTTCGCGACTAGGTCGCGCTCGCGGCCTAGACTTTAGGGTTCAGGGTTCAGGGTTTAGGGTTCAGGGTTTAGGGTTCAGGGTTTAGGGTTCAGGGTTTAGGGTTTAGGGTTCAGGGTTTAGGGTTCAGGGTTTAGGGTTCAGGGTTCAGGATCTTGGCAAGTTCAGGATATAGGATTTAAGATTCTGGGGTTCAGGGTTTTTAATGTAGGGTTGAAAGCTGGGAGTCTAGGGTTTCGGGAGTGTCGCAAGACAGGAGAAGGTAGAATGAAAGATTCGCAACACATTCAGAACCCTGAACCCAAACCCCTGCAACCCCAAACCCCTAAATCGAAAACACCAAAACGTCAAACCCTCGCGGTGATCCTAAACATCAACCAATCATGAAGAACTGTGAAGATGGAAGCCGGGAGTTCTAGAAGTTCAGGCTTGGCGTCTCCTTCATTTCGGGTCACACGATTTCCCGGGACGGCAAGCAAGTTCACAGAAACGATCTAACATCGGCCAAAGACAGGCCCGAAAGATTAGACCCGTGAAAAGCTAAGTATTCAGACCAAAACATGAGAGGAGGGTCCGGGGGTTCTTGGTTTCAACACTAGGTCATTAGGGTTTCTAGGGATTGGTGCATCGCGGTTGCTAACTTCACCTGGCCCAAAGGACGGGTTCAGCCTGTGAATATGGTGGCACATCAAACACATGTGTATATATATATATACACACACATACGTATATGTATATATATATATGAATGTACGGTTTAAATTCTATGGCTGTTGTATAATTACCCGAAACAAGACAACAGAAAATGGTTATGGCTGAAGGGTGTTGTGCTCCGCCGGATCAGCGAAGACCAGATCTCGGATTGCCTGCCGACCTGGCATGCAAGAGCACCCACACCTCACATCCTATACTCCCCCCTACACTTTCACACCATTTCTCAACCCGCCTAACATTTCAACCCTTCAAACCCGCAATACACAAAGCACCTCCCAAAACAAATACAAGTGTCTTTAACACAACCAAAGACCAAAGCAACCACCAAACCCCATAACCTTATCCATTCTATAACAAATGTCCTAATGAGGTGTGGAACCTAATAAAGAAATCCCCAAAAGACCATAACTCTGTCCTTTGAATGACATGACATCGAATAATAATACAATTACTATGAAGACTAGTTATTACTGTATGTTCCCTTCGTCTTGTTGCTTTTCTCTTCCCATAATATCGGGTGTTTGGGGTTGAGGATTGTGGGGTTGGCTTTAGTGTTTAGGGTTTGAGGGTTTGTCTTCGGAATTTAAAGATGAGAGGTTTTGGTGTTTGAGGAGACTGATCGTGGGCTCAGCTGAGTGACGAAAGATCAGGCAACACCGACTTTCCAGCCGCCGAGGACAGATTTTTTTCCTTCACAAGGCACCCCAATATAGATCCTAGACAGTGCGATGCTCAAGTTGAGAATCCCCAAGAAAACTAACCCCAATTTCAGAGACTCTGGCCGCTCTAGCCCTATCCACATCTACATCCATCTACATCCACACAAACACACATGCGTATTAATAGCTACAAGTACAGATACTACTGCTATGCATACACTCGTTGTTTCTCTGCGCAGTCGCCTGGCTCGAAGGCAGATCTTTTGTGCCTTCGCCACTTCGGGCAACGAGCACTCGCCAGCAGGGATGCTCTATCAGGGAGGCCTCTGACTCATTTCCATAACAAGGCTTTCGGCTTTCGGGGACATAGATCTGTAGTTCTGGAGTTCATCAATGTGGGCCTGGGATTAGGACGGGGATTCGGTCTAAATTGACCGCCCACCACAATCACTGGTCGTCGCTCTTCGACAGGCCGTCAATGTGCTCTGCTAGCTCTTCAAGCTTCCTTTGTCGCCGAGCCCATCGGCAAAAGAAAGTTCGAGCTTTCGGCTACACAGGGGCTTCCAATGAACAGTGAAAAGCAAAGAACCCTAAACCCTAAACCCTAAACCCTATACTTACGCGGGTTTTATTCACACGAACTTGTTACAAAGCAACCAAAGAGTTCCAACCAGGCCCAGCGTCGAGTTCATGGATTCGCGCTGCCCCGTCAGCGCCTGCAGCGACAGGAGGGAAGGTCGTGAGTTCGGCTTCTGGCTTCTTGGAGGATTTTTCGGTGAGGGTTTTGCTGGCAAGAACAAGCCTTGCAGCCAGAGACCCTAAATCCACGCCTTGTATCCTACACCTTAACTCCTGCAAACTACATCCTTCGCCCCAAATCCCGTAAGCCGAACTCCTGAATCCCTGAATCCACAACCCTGAATCCCAAGCCGTCCTAAACCTAAAGCAGCCCGAAGCCAAGAGATAGGCAATACGATGCCAAAAGAATGATGATGACTTAGGGCTTAAGGCACCGGGGTGTAAAGGGAGTTTTGGGTTTAGGATTTGGAATTTGTACGTTGCTGTGTTTGACACCAAACTCGCCCGAATGCCAAAGCTGGCCCAAATTCCTGAACTCCACAAACTAGACCCCCGGATCGGCCTTCATAAAGGATGTCACCGTGTCGGCGAGGTTCTGTGTTCTTTGCGTGTAGTTCGATGACCTGAGCGCCACACAAGCTTTAGGCCCGGCTAGGGTCCGCAGAATGGTTGTAGATACGGTTTTGGGGTTGAAGGTGGGTCCTTTGGCACAATCTACTGTAGCCCGAAACGACCTGCAGTAGTTGCGTTTTCCAAGCGAAATGGTAAGTAAGTTGCTAACAAGGAACCCAGATCGAATACTAACTATGCAGATCCTGGATCCCAATATTGTACCTTGCCCACAACAAACTGGACGCAACACCTTGATCTCGCATTGATTGGGTCTCAAGCCCTGCTCAACACTTCGTAGATGGCGCTCAGACATCAAGACAAGGACCCCTGTGCCCAACCCTCAGAGCCAATCCTTTTCCCGAAGTCACGGATCTACTTTGCCGACTTCCCTTAAGATGTACATACTGGGGGATCGAAAGCAACCAAAACCAGAGCAATCCCAAGACCTCAGCTTCTCCGCCCTGCCGACCTACCAAAACCATGCCTAAACCACACCCCAAACCGTTTAAACCCCGAAGCGCTAAACCTTAAACCTCTCGAGCCGAAGCCTTCGCTTCGGCACTTCAAACCCTAAACCCCAGAACCCCTGAAATTCCCTCAACTTCCCTGCTAAAGAAGCCATCGAGGGTGCTTCGAGGAGCCTTTATGTATAGGAACCTTGTACCGGCAGAACCCCCCAGGTCCTAAAACCTGTTCCAACCCTGCCTCTCGTCGATCTCCACGCAGAGATTCTTGTCTTCCACCCGCGCCTCCGCATAGTCGGCCTTGTCTAGGTCTTATAAATAGTCCTTGAGGATTGTAGGATATGGGTATATATGGGAAGAAGAGTTCAGGATTTGTTTATATGAGGCCCCGAGTTCCTACTAATGCGGGTGTTCGGTCATAAGTTGCGGGGTGAAAGTCTCCGCCTGAAGGGGTCACGCAGCTCGAAGCCCAAACACCATCTCGCGAAAAGTCCTTCGGCCTTCGGCTCTGAACTCAAGATGCTCATGATGCTCATAACAGCCATACTGACAGCTCTTATGAAAATCCCAAACCCTATCCTTTAAAACCGTAACCCCTAGACACCAAACCCTGAACCCCTAAACCCTCAAGCCTAAACTCCAAACCGCCAAACTGAACCCAAAAACCGACATCTCCGCTTGCCCAGCTCGCTGCTTCATTTAAGGTGCCGGTGTCCCACGCATCTTCCTTTTCAGAGCATCGAGCTCGTTTTGCACCTCTCGGAAGCTGGGTGTAGGGCTCAGCATCTAAGCTAAGGTCGGCGTGAAACTGGAGTCTTGGTTTGGGCTTTAGGGATTAGGGGCGATAGGGCTTTAACCCTCGATTCTAGACCATAAACCCTCTTGTTGCTTTGTTGCTGTGAGCGTGGGGCGCGCGTTTTTTCTGCGCGGCGGGCGCGGGTTCACTCACTCACTTGCTGTTCGTTGCGCGGGAGCACCCACACCAAAAAAGCACCCACAACAAAAAATGACACAGGTTCCAGGTTTAGGGTTTAGAGTTTTGGCCTCAGTGGGTATCGACACCAAAACGAATACGACAAAGAACCCAACACAACAATGCAACAACAATAGATCAACAGACTAATCAAGACATTCACAGCCAAATAAAGCGTTTCTCTTCGAAGTCCTCGCCTCAGCCAGACGACCCAGGACCTCCTCGGCCTGTTCCTGGGAATTGCGTCTCAGGTTTTTTTTTTAGGGCCTTTTCTGTCGCACGAGCTCCAAAGCCCTATTCGGGCAGGCTACGGTTCGCTTACTCAGATCCCCTTTAGGGTTTAGGGCTCTGATTGAATAAGGCTCTTACGGTCTTTACATGGGTTTGGGGTTCTCACGAGGTTGTTTACAGTGTTCTGGTGCGGTTTTCAAAGCCCCACACAGGTTAAGATGCTGCGCATGGCTTGCTTTAAAGGATTTAGGGTTTAGGGTTGGGCTTTTTTGTAGGGTTTAAACGTACGGTTTTGACACACGGGCTTTGGGCCTTCAGGTTTAAGCGATGAAACGAAGGCGCAGGAAGTTTAGCTAAGGATTGGGTTCGGTCGTTGGGGCAGTCCAGTAGCTTGCTCAAGGCTTTCATTGGAGATTGAGGCTGCTTCGGAGTTTGATTTGCAGAAGAAGTTGTGGAGGAGCTTGATCATCGGAGACAAGCACATACCGCCTGCAGCAAGCTTTGTAGATGAATGGTAGCTACCTGCAGGAGCCCAGAAGTCCCTAAACCCCAGCTGGAGGAGCCCAGAAGTCCCTGAACCCTAAACCCTAAACCCTAAACCCTATACCCTAAACCCTAAACCCTAAACCGCCTATCCCTACGACCCTGATCCCCATACTACACAGCTCACTGGTGAGGTAAAGCAGAATTTTCATAGTGACCCTTATGGGAAGCGGTAAAGGAACCCTGAAACTAAACCCTTCAAGGAGCCCTTAACGGAACCGTTGAATGGACCCCCCGGAAGAAAAGCTTCTCTCGCCGAGCTGCCACGGCCTTCGTCAGATGTTTTCTGCTGCAAGTCAGCTCTTGGCTCAAGTCCTTTACAAGAGCACCGACCGGTTTCGGGCTTGCCCGCTAAAGGTTGAGGGTTTATGGTTTCGGGCTAGGATTTCGCGTTTCGGGTTGAGGGCTCAAGGCCCCAATCTAGCAACCAAGATGGGCTCTCACTATCGTGCAAAAATCACAAAGCCGGCTCCTCCAGCACATGGCGAAAGCTAGCATCATCCGCCGTGCCAGCGACCACCCCGTCCGCCGCCTCCGTGCTGTAAGTATGCACGATCTCACATAACGGTTTAGGGTTTAGGGTTTGGGGCCCGTTTTGAGGCGGAAGGTTTCAAGTGATCCTGAAATCATGCACATGAACTTTGGACAGGTCTTTATAACGGAGTCTGCTACCATTTCAATTCCACCGGGTGTACAGTGTACAGCTGATCCCCGATCAGTAACCTGCTGTTGAGTTTCGATGTTCCGCTCGAAGCGAACCCTAAATGCAAACCCTAGCGTGGTGGCAGGAATACCTTGCAACAATACCGCCTTCTCGTCCCTAATATACTTGTACAATACAAGTGTGATGTGCCACAAAACCTTTTACACAGGATTTATATTACCATGATCACATGTCCTCATATTCAGGTCAGTGCTCAGACCCCTTACCACATAAACAGGGATCAGGGCGCATGTCGATGCGCCTGTCGGCCTTCACACTTGAACGTGAAACAGCATCCCAACCTGCTAACAGTCAAGCAATCATATTGCCAACATCATCGTCCGTCAGCAAGTTCACCAGTACCCTCATCATCACTATGCCATGCCATACCATGACATGTCATGTCATAGTAGACCAGCATCGGTTGAATCCGCTCAGATCACATCAGGTCACGGCACCTCAGGTCGTCATCCTCATCCATGTCCTCATCAACATCATCATCACCATCATCAATGTCATCACCACCACCACCGTTATCATACCTTCATTAAACACCTGCATCATCGTCACATGATCACAATACCATCACCATCATTGTCGTCACTATCGTCATCATCATCCTCGTCGTCGTCGTGATGGTCATCCTCATCGTCTTCGTCGTCATCATCACTGAGTCGTCGGTGTCTTCCGCTATCGACTGGCACCTGCTCCCAGGATCCAGAGCTGCTGTTCAGGTGCTCTGAGAACGTATCCAGTCTCTCGGAGAGCAGGTTGCAAGCGGCATCAGCGTCATCGAGCAGCTGCGATGCCTGGGGTTGAGGGCTTTGCTTTTAGCCTTACCTAATAGCAGCTGTAGTAGATGGTCCTGGATGCCACGACAGGCTAGCTTTACCGAAAGCTCTCAGACTGATTCAACAGTACCGAAAGATTACATCAACATCCTTAATGACAGCCTCGGTGCAGCTTGCAGGTGCAAGTGGCCCCAGCGAATCCTCGCATGGACGCCACGAACGTATGCCCTGGTATCTCTCCGCGCCAGAGAGCAGAGCCAGAGCAGGAAGAGGAGGACTCCACTGCGACACACAAGACAGTGGGGCCGCCTCCGACCCGACATGGCGGACAAGTCCCATAGGGTCGAGGGCTGAGTAGAACCTCACCCACGAAATCGAGGACCTCATGACATATCGTCACAACTCGCTGAGGTAGAACGGATAATTAAGCTGCATAATGTAGGCAGAGGGTTTGGGAGTTGGATACATCAGAGCGTACTGTAAGGGATTGCAGGCTCAGCTCCATTGCTGGATCGTCAGCACCTTCTTCGCAACTCGCTCACGTCAGAGTGCTGACACAGCTGCGTCACGAACGACGACCATGCTTTGAGTCGGGCCAAGATAAACCGAATTAAACACTGCACCCGCCGCCCGAACCGACAAAAAAAATAACCTCAACAGAACACTGACTATTCCCCAAAGACCTGAGCCCTCACCCGGAAAGGGCTTCAAGGCGGTTGCCACGTCCTCGTGACCCAAGATATTACCATTTCCCAGTGGTCCAAGAGGGTCTGCTGTGGGGAAGTGTAGGCCAAGTTGTTGAGACCCGATAACTATATAACTTATCTTGATATTCGGAATATTGAATATGTCTTTGTAAGACCTCTATAGTAGCCCTCAAAGGGGTTCAACGAGTCTTGTGGTTGGACGGTTCAGGCTTCCGTTCTCCGACTCGGACTCGAGTCTTGCTGCGTAGGATTTACTTGCGGCTTTTGGTCAGTTGAGCAACCCAACACTAAGACACTAAGAGCCTGAACCCCAAACCCCCAACTACTGAACCTCCAGACCCCTGAGAACTAAACCCTGAACCTTAAAGCCCTAGGCCCCAATACCCCAAAGCTGAAGCCTAAACACCAACAATTTGCAGCCGTCTAGAGCGAGCCGGGCAGACGTCTGCGTCTCTGCTTCGACACCCGAAGTCGGCGCGGTCGTCGGTGGAGAGGGTTTAGGGTTTCGGATTGACTACACTGGAAGATCTAATGAGTGGGGTTTTTTCGCTGCTTCTCGACTTGAGGCCTCTTTTGCCGAGGAAGGACAGACTTAGCAGGCCCGAGTGGTTGAACCCAAACCCTGAACCCCTATCAGATGAATCAGATACCTCGACCCACGAAGTCTGCAGCGCACACCCTTGTTCAGGGCTCCACTGAGATCCCGACCGCAGTGGCCTGCTCATCTTCTGCCTCGTTTACGCTTCTGGGCTTTCTGCAGGTTTAGCCGCTTAGGTTTGAAAGTTTGGACGCTTCTTGGGGGGTTTTGGTGCTTGGGGGGGTTTAGAGTTGATGACGGAGTGGCTCGTGCTGTTAAGTTTAGTGCCCTGCGACTTTACACTTCTTAGTTTCAAGGCTTTGGGGCTTTCGGTGGTGGACTTTGACAAGGTTCGCGGAGCTTCAGGGTTCAGATAGCTCGTTTGGGGCTTTCTGGGTTTAGGGCCTAGGGCTTAAGGTTTAGGGCTTGAGGGAATCATTGGGGCGAGGCTGTTTTGGCCTGAAATTAAATCCTGCCTGAGAGTCTACGGCTTCAGGCTCTCTGATGTTGAGGAGAGGGCGAAGGCCACCTGCTGTGATCATAAAGTTGCGACCGTCACATGTGGATTGGGAAGGTGGGCTGAGAATGTCAATCCTGACCTGAGCCCAAGAGCTATGCCATGCCTCCCCGGAAACCACTTCACATCTTCCACAAAATTTCGCCACACCTCAACTGCAAAAACCTTGAAACCCCCTAAAAAGCCTACACTCGGAAGCCCTCCGGTCTTTCCGGGGTCCTCAACTTCCAGCCTTCGCCGTGGCTGCCATCTCCACGCTGCTCTTGGCGAGGGGAGCCGAAACCTGGAAAGGGCGACTTTTGCGGAGAGTGTGAGGGGCTTGTGGCTCATGTGGGGCTTTCCGAAAATAGGGGCCCCTAATATAGTACCCTAAATAGTAGGATCCCTATAATAAAGACCCCGCCGAATTTTCGGAAACCCCCATGTAGCAAGTAGGCCCTTGGCGATTTTGGAAGTCTTTTGGGGTTCTCGGGGTTCTGAAGAGGGCTTCCTTGGGTTTTACATAGGGGCCTTCATAATAGAGCAGCCTGTTGCGGTTTGTCACACTACCACATGCAGACTATCCGTGATTGTAAGGACCTCTACACCCCTACATTGAAGGATTTAGTCTGTCGCACAAGCAAAAGAAGAAGCTGCAAAGATTCGTAGTATACGGTTGAGGCTTACCAGTTTGTGTGGGCAGCCTCCAACACTGTACACAAACCCTAGATACCAATCTGGAGGCCTTTGACAACTGGTAACAATATCCCTTCACCTTTCCTATATATCAACAACATATACCCCCAAGTTCTATTCTAGCAACCATGTAAGACCTCCGATTACACGTTGAGCCCCATGCCAGTTGCACGATTACAGCCACCGGAATCAAGCAAGTGATCCGATAATCCTAGGTCCTAGGCATCATCGCAGCTGCCGCAGCTACTCTACACCCAAGGTTTCACAACCACAACCCAGAACACAAAACCGGCCTGGGGGATCAGGAAAGAGCCAGTAGGTGATCTTCTACGCAAGAGGCTTCTTGTCCCGAAGACACGAAGACACCAGGAAAAGGTGTCCGTGACTTTACCCAAGAACTGCCAAGTTGGGACAATCACAAACACTCTTAGGTCTCTGCGTCCGTGATGGGCCGCCTGCGAGTTTTGCTTGAAGAGAGACTTTTGGAGCTGGGGCTTGATTCAGGATTTCAGGGTTTTCGAGCTTTGGGGCTTCACTGTCCAGGCTTTCATGGCAAAGGCCTGAGTGTACGCTTTACGTCAGACCGGCGAGCGGCCTTGAGTTGGGCTTCGTGTTCAGGCTTGACGAGACAGAGAAAGACAGAGAGAGAGAGAGAGACAGAGCGCGGCAAAGGGCATTCACTGCCACGGGATACACTACAATCCTCCCTAGCCGCACATAACACCGAATTCAGAGAAACCCCCATCCCCAAGAGTCGAACTTGAAATCCTGAGCCCTCAACCCCCCATCCTCTTCCCTAAACCCTAAACCCTGAACCCCTGAGCCAGATCCCTGGAGCCCTCAAAGTCGCTGACTGCAGCTCAGGCACAGATAGTCCAACGAAGGGCTGAGTTGGGTACTCGCCTCCTGCAAGCCCGAGTGATCTACTGGGCTCTTGTTTGGGAGCTGAATTTAAATACAAGTTGCCATAATCAGGAAATCCTATAATTTACTAGAGACCCCTGCTATGGTAGCATAAATCAGCTAGCACACAGTCTAGTGCAGGACCCTGCTTACGACATCCCTGGTTCTAAACCTGAGCAACACTAGGATCCAGTAGGATTCACAAGAAAACCTAATGAGACCAGGGGTCGGGACAAGACAAAACTAATTCTGCGCAGGGCTGTAAGTTCTAGGGTTTTGGTGGTTATGCAAGGCTTAGAGAGATTGCGGCTTCGGGATTTGGGGTTCGTGTTTGGGGCTGCGAGATGATTTAGCGTTTCGGACTGAGCGGTGTGTAAAGGCTTCGGGCGGCAGCTACTTGCCTTCCGGTCCCATGTACTGTTTCGCAGTATCTGAAACCGGGGAAGGCCGATGCGCGAAAGTGCACCCTCCCTCTATGTACTAACCACATCAGACACAAGCAGTCACACGCCAGGGAGAGCTGCCTTGAGGGCTGTTTCTGTGTGCAAGCAAGGTTCACAGAGACAGATGTCGGGCGTCAAATAACACAGCTTGGGTTGTGGAGTGCCCACTGCTTGAACTTAGGGAAGCAATGCACCCTAAACCCTAAACCCTAAACCCCAACCCCGAACCTTGGTCTGGCTAGATGATACCCAACCACGGGGTTCAGTGTCTTAACTCTCACAACCCTCAGCACCCCATCGCGACCACAACAACTCGGATACATAGGGATTCGCGCATCGCCACATGTGTCAGTTCTTCGTCTGCCTGTCGGAAATCAAACCTCCTTCGTTCCTTCCAGGCTAGGTGTGTGTTCGGCATGCACCCTCTGCTTCTGTGTACTTTCCTCAACATCGACACCGGGCTGCAAACACCGCTTGTCCCAACAATATACAAACAATGGTCATCTCAATTCAATGGCAGCTGTTCCAGAAAGTTCAGTCGCGAAGAAGATGTCAGTAAAGCGACCTGGTAATGCTATTACAAACAGTGTGAATGGGAAATATTGCCGAAAAAAGCAACCAGCCTCATCAGCACGATTACTCCGAACCCCTGCCTGACTGCTTGAAACGAGTTAGTTTTCTGAAACGCTCCTCGTCCTGCTCCGCAGCAGGCGTGTTCCTGCTGCTTGCCCCGAGCCCTTGTCAAACCCAAAGCCCAGGCACGGCACAAGTAGGGTGAAGGGCTCGGGTTTGGGTTTTGGGGTTCAGGGATGCCTTGATTTGTTTGGAGGCGAATGTTTCCACAGTTGGCATCCGAGTCGCCCACTCTCCTCTCCTCCTCTCACCAAAAACCAGAGAGAAAAGTTCGTATGACAGAACGTGGCTTTTTGTTCATCATGGACTGCACGAATCGGCAAGGACTGAAAACAAATCACAAAGCTGTCTCCAAGCATACGAAGACATTGCTCAATCAGTCTTCAGGCTGCACCCTAAACCCTAAACCCTATTGTGATCGGCTTCGTCAATTCACAGAGCCACCAACCTGTACGCACTCTCCTAGACCCTGCGCCCCACAACCCTGAGTCTCTCCCAAAATCCTGAACCCTGAACCACCAAATCGAAGCCTACATCTTGACAGGCCTACGCAAAGAGCGAGATAAACAGAAGTGCCAGGCAGAGTAGTAGACAAACAACGAAACCAAGAGTGGCGTGTGTGTGTGAGAGAGAGAGAGAGAGCGAGAGAGAGCGAGAGAGAGCGAGAGAGAGCGAGAGAGAGAGAGAGAGAGCTTATGTGCCGTCTGTCTGCCTCATCCAGCCAGCCAGCCGGCTAGCCAGATAAAACTCTCATCTCTCTACAAGTATCTATTCAACTGTCTATCTACCTAATTTAATGTACTGTTGCGACCTTTCAACCCGTAAACCACCTAATCCCCGACGCCCAGAAGCCCTAAACTCATGAACCTCGACACCCAAGTGCCCTGAACCCTGAACCCCTGCCCTCTTCAAAGGGACCTAAAGCCGGAATCCTCGCGCCTGAGCACCGGGGGTACCTCGGCTAGGTGGGCGGTGCGAAACACCTCGCGCACATCCACCGTGGTGCCACCTGGGACTGCAGCTTCCTTAAGGTTTTTGTTGTTGTCTTTGTTTAAGGTAAAGGTCACGGGTTTGGTGCTTCAAGGCTTGGGCTTCTTCTTGGGTTTCTTGAGCTCCGGCTTACTTCGGGGGGCTTTCATGCTGAGGATAAGAACCCTGTTGTTTAGGGCTCAGGTAGCAATGAACTAACGGCTTTGCTGGGTTGGGGCTAGGGCTTACGAAGTATCGTTTCGGGTTTAGGTCGTGTTTCACCTCGTCCGACTTCGGCTTGTGGAGTTTTAGGGTTCCGGGCAAGATTATGCTTGGGGCAGGCGCAACCACGAAGGCACTCCACGGTCTTGGAACATGGAAAGTATTGTATGGGTTCGGGCTGAGAGGGTTGGGGTTGGATCTCCTAGCAAGCTGAAGCCCAAAGCGGATCTAAACTCTACCTGTAGTCTCCATTGTAGTTCCTTTTCTGGTTTAACCCTTTTAATATCTAGGATCCTGTAAGGTAACCCCAGAAAGGAAGTACAATGGAGACTATAGATAAACCTTCAACCATGCAACCTAGGCCTAGGCCCTGTTCTTCCTGGGTTGTACTGGGTTCCTCCTTCGACGAAGGAAGGCCTTGACTCTCGTAATCAACCGCTCACAATGAGAGAGTCCACGCTGAGGGGTTCTTGTTTTCCGAGCCTACGCCAGGCAGGTCAAATCAGACTTCAGGGAGTTGGTTGATGTTTTCATGTGTGCATAGATGCATATATAAACACACTATATCGTGTGCATAATGTATATACCTAATATATATATATATATAGCAAAATATATGTAAATGTGACTATATAACTATATGTAGATAAGTATATATATATATATATGTGTGTGTGTACATGCATACATACATACATGCATGCATGCATACATACATACATACATACGGAAGAACGCTCACGTAACTTTTTTCTCACTTGTAACTTTCCTACCTTTTTGATATAAAATGTGTCACTTGTAACTTTTTCACCCTTACAATCCCTGTCGAGGGTTGCAAAACAGCTGAGACACTTGTGACTTTTTTTGCTCACTTGTAACTTTTTGATGCTACACCACAGCAGCATCCAATTACTACCTGATGTGGGGGGGTGGGGGGGTAATAGCGACGTTGTGTCACGAGCTCCACACAACAGCATCCGCTTGAATGTGACCAGCTAGTAACAACGTTGTGTCACGAGCTACACCCCAACAGCATCTACTTACCACCTGATGTGGGCAGTGGGG
>BGNK01000841.1:83622-122336 GCA_003297005.1 Symbiodinium sp. clade A Y106
CTAACGACGTTGTGCCACGAGCGACACCACAACAGCATCCACTTGAATGTGACCAGCTAACAACAACGTTGTGTCACGAGCTACACCACAACAGCATCCACTTACCACCTGACGTGGGGGGTGGGGGGTGGGGGGGGGGCTAATGTCACGAGCTCGTTGCTGCAGCAAACAAAGTTCAGAGATTCTGCTGCAAATGAAGTTGAACAATCAAGCTTCCCAATGCTGCACGTCACAATCACAGCTACGGCAAGAACCCTGCATGTCTGCGCAACCGGCCCGTGCCTCGACTGGAGCAGAGCTCAAGCGAGTTCAGGGTCTAGGGTTTAAGGCTTGAAGTCAAAGTTTAGGGTTTAGAGCTGCAGGTTTGGGCTTCAGGCTTTGGGTTTAGAGCTGGGGATCTGGGGTGTAGGGTGCAAATTTGGGGTTTAGGATTTAGGTTTTCGAGTGTCTGGGGTGGGGGCGGGTGGGGGTGGGGGTGGCGTCGGGTGGGGGTGGGGGAGCCTTGGCTAGGTAAAAGACACCATTGGCTTGGAGGGGGCACTCAAAAAAATAAAAAGTTACAAGCGAGAAAAAAGTTACAAGTGAGAAAAAAGTTACAAGTAACCCGCTACCCATACATACATACATACATAAATACATACATACATAAATACATACATACATACATACATACATACATACATACATACTCGTTTCTTACATTCGACTACCGTCCTCAAATAAACTGGGTGTTTGGGGTTTCCTCGCATCATATGTGTCATGTATCCATGTGAAAACTGGAAAGGCATACTCTTACAACTTAATTGTTCCGACCACTACATCACGGAACTGTCGGGGTCGAAAAGGTATGGCGTTGCTGCAGGTCGCTGGGTGCCCCACTCACTGACAGGTCGAAGGCGAGCAGCAAGCCTCTGCAAAAGCAGGGTGGGGTTCAGAGGTGGTCACCCGAAACCCTGCCCTGCACGAACGCCATGTTTGATGAGAAAGCAACTTGGTCTTCATGCTGCCATCCAATGGGAATCTTTCCCTGCTTTCCTAGTCCACCAAAATTGATGGACCATTGTCTTCGGCATTTTGAGGTGCTCAGAACCGTAGTGCTGCTCGGCAGCGTTCCAGCATTCCCTTCAGTTTGTCGGTCTTCTCCGAGATACAGTACAGATTGAGCAGGTATTGGCTAACGAAATCAGTAGCCAATACGATGGTGTTCCAGCGGTGACGACAGTAAACGATGCCATCCCTCCGTGGTGCTGCTCCTGGATCTTCAAGAAGCGCTCCAGCTTTGCATAGTCCCTTAGACCACTCTGAACGATGCGGCAAACGACGGTTAGATCACGGAGTGTCTTGGTCACCTCGGGGTGTTCCCAACCGTAGTGCCTTTGCTGGATCATCAAGCAGCGTTCCAGCAGTGCCTGCTGCGCGTTGTAGTCTTCTAGACGACCGTAGAAAGTGGCCAGATTAACGAGTATCTTGGCCACCTGGGGGTGTTCAGAACCATAGTGCTGCTCCTGGATCTTCAAGGAGCGTTCCAGCAGTGCCTGCTGCGCTTTGTAGTCCTTTAGACGACCGTAGACAGTGCCTAGATCAACGAGTATATTGGCCACTTCGAGGTGTTCAGAACCGTGCTGCTGCTCCTGGATCCTCAGGCAGCGTTCAAGCAGCTCCACCTCCTTTTGGTACTCTCCGAGATCTCTGCAAGCTTGTCCGAGTTTGCTGAGGGTCTTCGCTACACTGGCGTGCTCAGAACTGTAGAGCTGTTCCATGATGTTTAGGTAGCACTCCAGCCATGTCTTCCGCCAGCCTGCAGAACATCTTGCTGAGGAGCCAGGCGCGAAGCATAAAGGAACCAAGCGCAGCCATGCAAAGCAACAAACACAGGATGCGTGAAGGATGCATGCAATGTCGAAACGGCCCCACTTGCTGCAGCCGCTGTACCCAGGACCTCGCACTGCTGCTGGTGGAGGGCTCTTGCTGAGACTTCCTCCTTGAAGAACATGTTGCGGCAATGAGCCTACACACTGCTCCTGAAGCTGTTGCGCCGTTTCGCCACCTGATGGTGGAGAAAGTTGCAAAACAGGCCGCTTCTCATTTCCTGATGCAAACTCGTTTGCCTCGGCCGCCGCTTGATCGAAAGCCTGCAGCGGTGCAGCTTGCGTTGACTGGCTCCCTGAAGGACTTGTTGCTGCTTCGCTGCATCGCTTGTCGGCGAAGGTATCCAGAGTTTGTAAGTCCAAGTCTGGCACCAAAGCATTGAATTCATTTCCTGCAGACCCGCGTGCCGAGAATGAACTCAAGGAAGCAATCGGTGTCCCGTCGTCCCAGATTGCACAATCCACGAAGGAGCTTATGCAAACAGGCTGCTGCTGCATGCAGGTTTTCTCGCTGACTTTTTCCTGGAGATATAACGGAATCTCGCTCACGCACCTGCCGTTGCAAAGGATTTTAATCAAGCAGGATGTATACTCAGTCACACACTTCCACTGGGCGGTTGGTGCATCGTACATGACTTGCCCAGGTCTGCAAGCAAAGTGAAACAGTGTGTCACAATTGAAGATCTTGGGAGTGGACGATGGCAGCGGAAACAACTTGCACACGCGATCAGGGTCGCTTGGTTGATTTTGGCAGCAGGCAAAGAATGCACAAAACTTGATGCCTCTCAGACTCTGCATGTAGTCGTTAAAACTCATAAGATCCATGAGCCAACCATCGATCGACTCCATGCACTGTGTGCGCTTTTCCTCAGAGTATGCCCCATGGCCAAAGAAAAAAAACATGATCATATCACCATCTTTCCAACCTTCACTCCAATCCTGAAGCCACTCCCTCGTTTCCTCGAGTTTCAGGTTGTCCCGTCGTCGCTTGGATTGAGCTGCTTGGTAAAACTCGCAGGATTCCAGTCTCGCTGCATCGTCCACCACGCCCGGCAAGTTCTTGCCTTGATCATGGTACTCGCTGTTTGCAAGCAAACCAACGTGCCAACGGCTTCTTCTTTGCGAAGCTGCTGACAGCTGCTCTTCGTCGCTCATGCTCACAATCTACCGATGTGTTGCTGCAGTCCGGGAAAATGGGGTTTTGGGTCGGGTGCATTCTGAGAAGCTCATGAATCTCATGAATGGATCTCTTATGTTAGACTGTGCTGGCAAAAGGCGGGCAAGAACTGCAGTCTTGAAGGCAAACGTGCTTGCATCGAGCCCTGGCTGAGCTGCAAGGCAGAGAACTCCGCGGCTAGCACGACAGACAGGATGAAAATCAGGTGCAGGGCTTAACAGGTTCGAGCAGGCCGCAACGCTAGTCCCATGACTTCACATCAACGAACACCCGGAACCATTAAGCAACCAAACACACTGCGACCCTTCATTTCCAGGAGTGCCAATGTATCATCCCGCTGCCCCGAAGCTTGAAAACTCAAAATCCCGATCGTAGTCTTAAGGCTCTCCGAGTCTGGTTTTCGCCTTCTGGCTGCTGCACTCCGGAATCATCCACGCCGGCTTGCAGCTTAGGGCTTACAGTTTAGGGTTTGGGGCTTAAGGCATGGATTCAGCATTCGCAGGAAGGCCGGGGAGCCGAACTTAAACCGCGACACCGCACCTCAACGATAACCGGAACTTCAGTAACTTCAGTTTCCTGAACGGCGTCAAACAGCGACCGGCGATCCACAGGAAAAACTACAAACGATGTACTTACATATCACCAATCCATCATTCCTGAACTTAGGCCCTAAATGGACATAGACCAACCCTAAAGAGTCCATGCACCCGACCTCGCTGCTGCGGTGTGAGCACTGTCAGCCGCACAGACTCAGAGCCGCTAAGAGCAGCCCAAGTGGCGGCACCAAGACCCTGAGACACTCCACCCTGAATCATACTAAACCCTACTAATCCCTACTAGACCCCTAAACCCGAGAGAAGCCCAGTAACCGATCTGGGGATTTACGGCTTTGGAAGGGCTTTGTAAGGGTAAGGGCTTGATGCGATTTTCTACGAGTTCTACGAGTACAGGGTTTTATAATGGTCTGTAAGAGTTTGAAGCGAACCCTAACCCTAACCCTAACCCTAAACCCTAAACCCTAAGCCCTAAACCCTAAACCCTAAACCCTAAGCCCTAAACCCTAAACCCTAAACCCTAAGCCCTAAGCCCTAAGCCCTAAACCCTAAACTAGACGTTAAAGTCGTCCAGCGGCTTTGGCTTGCGGTTTCGCCTTTAATGTTCAGAGGGACATGTTGGGGTTTCCGAAAAGAGGGGGGCCCTCATATTATAGTACCCCCTAAATAGTAGGATCCTACAAGGACCCCAAAGTGAGGTACCCCTATTTTCGGAAACTCCCACATGTTGGGGTTCGAGTCTACGATCTAAGTCCCTCCCACGATGGTATGGCGGGCCCCCTCCATGCCTTTGCACGTCTTTTTCAACCCATGTGCGAACGAGGTGGCTGGAAGTCCGATTTCGTGCGAAATGCAAGACCCCAAACACGAAGCCCTGTCTCTCGAAGCGGATCTTAGGGGAGCCCCTCCGATAAGATCATCCACAGAGGGGTCCTTCTGGCATGGCTTTCCTTTCAACTTTGGATGCTAGAAGTGGGTGGAGGTCGCGGAATGATTAAACATCATGGCACCCATACTTTCCTTCGGCAGCAGCCCAGAGACATCAAACCATAATCCCGAAACCGTAAGCCCAAACTCAACACCCTAACCCTTAAACCGAACCCCGTCCCCTCCCAGTTCATAGACAGCCCGACAAGGCCTTGGGGAGCTTGGCGGTGTGGTCGCGCAAGGCGGGACCTCCCCAGAGCGGTTTTCCCCATCTTCAAACTCTCGCACACTTGACTCAGGGCTTAAGGTTTAGGATGTAGGGTTCAGGGTTTCGGCCTTCGGTGTTCGTGTTTGTAACTGCTGACCAACCCTTTACCCTAAGCAGGGTTCAGGAACTGGTTCAGGACTGATCTTTCTTGGACGAGCGGGTACCCCTAAACCCTAAGTGGGATTCAGCAATTAGGCTTAGGACTTAGGGTTCAGGGTTGGGTTCATGGGAAGGTCCTGGAAGGGCCCAGGGGCAACTTTGGAGCTTGGCAGGGCTGCCTTCCGGCTTGCTTCGAAGCAGTTTTAGATGTTAGCGGAACTTTTTGTGTAGCATTCACTGAGAACTTCCGAGGGCACCTAACGCCTTCTTTCCGCCGCGTTATAAATATACAACCGCCTCCAATTGTGCATCAATCAAGCAGCGAACTCAGGCGGACTTTGTTTCGGGACTCAAAGCCTTCGGGCTTAATTAGGCTTTCAATCGTAATGCCCCTATTAACTATTAGCCCCAACACCCGAAAGCCCTCAAGCCACTAAAGCCCTGAAGCCCTGAAGCCCGAAAAAACATGAAAGCCCGAAGCCCCCAAGCCAACTGCTCTTGCCCCTCAACCCCAAAAGCCTCAACCCTAAACCTTAAACCCTGAACCCTAAACCCAGACCTTAAACCCTACACCCTAGACCCTAAATCCTAAACTCTGAACTCTAAGCCCCAGCTCCTAAAGCCCAAAGCCCAGGGCTCTTGGCTTCCCGCCCTCTGCCACCGAAAGCAACTTCAGAGAGCCATCCTTCGGGGCAGGGTTTAGGGTTTAGGGTTTAGGGGTTTAGGGTTTAGGGTTTAGGGTTTAGGGTTGTTTGAAAGGCTTCAACAGGTTAGGACTTAAGGTGTTGAGGGTTTAGGAGTTAGGGTTTAGCGTATAGGGTTCAGGGGCTTAGGTTTTTTCGGTTTAGGGTTTACAATTCTCGCAATTTCAGGCTTAGGGTGGGGCTTTCATAAGGTCAGGCAAGTCAGGCTTGGGTCAGAGTTGAATATTTTGGTGGTTCCTTATTATAGTTATAGTATCATGGGCCCCAAAACCCTATTTTAATTATTAAGGTCCCTATATTATAGTTTGCAGGATGTCGGATCCCAGGATTGGGTTTTCACGGCAAAGGAAAGTCCACTCTAGAGAATGCCAGCATTCATCCTCCTGGAAAACAGGACTTATGTTGGCAATACTAGAAACCGACTAGCAAGAACACGGACAAGGGCGAGGGCAAGATTTTCTGATGGATTGAGTTTGAAGCATGGAGTAAAACAAGGAAGGAGGAGCCCCATCGAAGAGGCGACTTCGCGACTTCGGGGTTTGGAGGGGTGCAGGAATTGGGGTCACAGACCGCTGTGTTGCGTTGTGTTACACTCCGCCGTGCACGTCTTCTCTTAGATCCTAATAGCAAGACGCAACATGAAGTCCCGAACGCAACACAACCATTCAACCCGAAATGAACACCAGGACTGAAATGCAGTGGATTTCGTTTCCCTGAGTCTTAGACCACTATGTATCGAGATGCAAACTTGCAAATTGCCTACAATAGGCCAATAGCCTTCGGCTTTCGTGTTTAGGCATGTTTGCAGGCTGACGTCTTTTCGCAGATACCAACAGGCCTTCTCGAAAAGGAAATATTTCGGCAGCTGCTGACGCTGTACAGACGGCAAGAAGACAACACTAATTGGATACACCCAGCTGATCACGACAAAAACTGAAAATGCCTTGCCCCACAGAACAAACTGGCACCTGTTCCTGAGGAATTCATGCTAAACTTTGATCATTGAGCAAACGCAAGTGAGAGGTTTGGGAAGTGAGCTTTTCAGTACCTTGTTGCTGTTCGGAAACGATACAACTGTAATTAGCAGAGTTCTGACCCTGCTAACGCCCTAAACTCTCATAGGATCTTTGTAGAACGCCTATAGAACCCTTGCAGGACCCCTAAAGCCTACCCCCGACTCCGAATCCGAACCACAAGCAGCACCAGCATCGGCCTGACAACGCAGCACAATGAAGGGGTCGCGGATGCTCGCTTGAACCCTGAGGAGGCCAATGATGGTATAGTCATGGTCTGATAGCTATGATAACTATAGCCCGGCGAAAAAGGAACATCAGATTTCGATTTGTTCAGAACCCTGCAATCTGAGGGCTTCTCCTTCACAGACCTTAGAGATCCCAGGATTTGAGGTGTATGTAGGGTTTACAGTTTAGGGTTTGAGTGCAGTTGCCATTGAAACCCGTGAACCCAAGCGAAGATGTAGGCTGAATCGCCAGTAAAATATACCCCAAAACCATACTCAATTGTTAAGGCACACAAGTCAACCGGCATTTCCAACAGAGCCTCTCTGGGGGCCCAACGCTCGACAACCGGACGGGTACACGGCAGCAGGTGGAATGGTGCCTGGACAGTTAGCTCTGCACTTCAGAATCAAGGGCTTCTGGACAGAAACCCAAGACCCACGCCAGAGCCCCCGGTCCCCTGACTGAGTACTTCAAGGTCAAGTTAGGCTGGGCTGTGGCCTGTGAGTTCCGTCCAAAGTGAGAACCAGGAGTAGGAACCACTATTTGTGCTTGCCCGGTGTGCCACGTGTAGAGAATAACAGGCCATGAAGCAATGTCATGATGATGATGGTGATGATGATGATGATGATGATGATGATGATGATGATGAGCGCGGCTACAGCTATGAGCCGTGATGCCAATAACGCTGGTGATGATGGTGACAGCGATAGGTAAAAAAAATGAGGGAGGCTGGCCTGAAACTTAATCTCATGTTACGTTTCAGTGGTCTCGCCGTGAGGAGGACCATCCATGTGGTTGTGGCTCATATTTGACAACGAGCAGCGGAGGGACCATGATGCTGATGCTGCTGTATTCATGCAACATGGAATCCTTTATCATTATGACAGCGCTTTTCAGTAGACCATAGCCTCCCGATACCGTGAGAGGATGTTGGGGCTACTGTGGCCTGCGGGTGCTAGCTGCTAGCTACAGCAGCGGGAGCCATCGAAGGTCAGACATCCGCAGCCCCTCTGATATGATGATGTGACGACTTGGGTGTAGCACAGCACAGCGAGAAATTGACTTCCCCAGGAGGCTTCCGGCATCGAACCAACTCAAGTCTCTGATCCTTAAACCGGGACAGAGACACGGCCTTAAAGGACTAAGCAGCTGGCACAGATTCGCCGAAGTTCAAAACTCTGACCATTGGAGGCCCTACTGCCAGCAAACAATGTTAGGATTCATGAGGCTCTCACCCGAATCTAAATTGAAAAGCAATCAGAGCAGTAGATACCATGGCAAAGCTGCACACAGTTTGAGTCCTTAAACCCTAAAACCTCAACAACCCTCTCAACTCTTCCCGAAGGCTGCCTTTGCCCGGTGCGGCCGGCATGAAAAAGGCTCGCTGCGGAGTCAGCTGCACCTGAAACGGTTTAGGGTTCAGGCCCAAATTGCAAAACAGATTCGGAGACTATCACCATATGACAAAATTGGGGCTATACGCACGTACTCTTGCTGATTACTCAGACCCCTGTATGTATATACACAACAAAGCTTTATGGGGACCATACCTCAGTAGTATGTATGTATGTATGTGTATCTGTATGCATGTATGCATGTACACATATGAACCGAGCTCCGCCAAGCCACCAGCAGCTTTCCAGCGAGAACCGGACCGGCTGAAAGAGTCGGCTGCGCCGTGTCCCAGCCACGAGGCTGGCTGATTTCCTTTTTTGGCTCGAGCTCTGATTGAGTTTGCAGAAGAAGGATGCCATGACCGCATAGTTACAGGTACGTCACCCAGCCGTTGAGTACGCCTACACCGAGATGATGGAGATCTGCACATGATATCTATGGAACTGGATCTGCCCATGAACCGCAAAGTGCGGCCTTGAGTCGGCCTTGAGGGGTTAGTCGTATGAGATGCCACACGGCCACGAATTCAGGGATCCCGCGATCTAAACTTCCAACATCTCGAACAAACGATTAAAGACTTCGGCCGCGGCGTCGATCTCCAACACAAGATGCGGGTGGGGGCACTCGCACGGACACACATAAACCCTAAACCCTCGAGCACCAGCCACTGATGTGCCGAGCAAGGGGGCGATGTGCGCAGACACACAATCGACCTGTGTTCTGCTTCCCACAACAAGGGATCCCTAAACCCTAAACCTCGACCTCTTGAGCCTCAAAACTTGCAGGGAATGGGGAAGCCAGGCGAAACGAGCCTCCGCAGACATAAACCCCGAACAGTAAGCTCCCAAAGCCAGGATGTCCTCGATCTCCTCGGTCGTCTCAAGGAGCATGCCTTGGACTTTACAGGTGCGCTGGGAAGATGATGAAGGCTTGAACTTGTCTGACTTATATAGGGTGTAGGGTTCTTCGTTTTGGGTTTAGGGTTGGGTTTTGGGTCTTGGAGACTCCAGACCTTCCTACCTTAGGTCCCCCTTCTGGCCCTTGCACTCGTACCGGAAGTGTACTGAAATACGCAAGCTAGCATCCAATCTTCTGAATGCACGGTTAGGGTTTTGGGTTTTGGGTGAAGAGTCTAGGTTTGAGGGGTTTGTGGCTTGGGGTTTAGAGACTTTCGTGTTTATTGGGTTTTAGGGTTTAGGGTTTAGAGGTATGGTGGCAAGGCTTCAAGCCCGGGCCCTTGGTGGAGTGGGGCTGAAAGCTCGAGCACCAACGAAAAGGTTCCCGCCAAGCACGAAGAGCTTCAACCCTAAAGCTAAACGCTCTAAACACTGAAACTCCAATCCCCAAGCTTGGCCCTGAACTCTAGAACCCTCACCCCTGAACTTCCTAAACCCTGATGCGACTCTGAAAGTCCGTAAACCCCTCAGGAGGTAGGCGGCCCTTGCATCTCAGACCTCTTAGAGAGCAGACAAGTCGCTGCGGCTTGAAGATGTTTTGTGTAGGTCTGTAGAAAGCTTTGCAGGCTGTTGCAGGTGTAAGGCTGTATTTGTGGCCTTCTGAAACCAGAAGGACGACAGCACGGAAGGTACGGGGTGAGAGTTCAGGGGTGTAATTAAAGCCTACTTGTAGGAAGTACTTAAGCCGGAAAGCCTCAATCCCAAACCCTCAAAGCCCAAACCTCGAATATTCTAGATCGTGAGCTCTGCAGCTCGGGTGCTGCGCTTGGGACTGGAGATGAGAACGTAGCGATGGGGTGGCAGAGCCTGAGAGAGGAGTTTAGGGTTCAGGATTTTGTTTTGGGGTTTCGGATTTGGGGTTTCTTGCAACGAGCAGTGTCGCAGGCTCGAGTACCGAATGTTCAGACCCACCTCTAGCCTAGTGACTAGTGCTGTGGGATTCAGCTCTCCATTCTGGTCTTAGGGTGTTCTGGCTTTGCAAGGCTCGAGGCTAGGGAGATCAAGCAGGTCCCGGAGAGTCTCGTAGGAGCAGATCCTGCATCCTGCCCCGCTCGTATTTAGAAGGTGCCTCTGCCTACATGTACTTAGGATGTGAGATCATGATTAGGATGACTCATGTCTCGCCGTTAAGGCTCCGACCGCAGCGACGGCCACCGTCTTCTTCGCTGCAGCCTCCACTTTGCTGTGTGGCATCTGAGGCTTTCAACCCTATACCCCAACCGCTTGAACCCAAAACCCCCCAAACTCTACAGAACGTACTAATAAAACTTGTAAACGGACTCTCAGGGAACATTCATACTAGTTATTCAGACCAAAAATTTGCGGCCGGATCTCCCAAGCTCAAGTCGAAAAGCCGTAAAGCTTTACCCGAAGGCCAGCGTCAAAAACTCGGCACTCTAAGCTTGAACTTTGAGGTTGCCCCCTCCTCGCCTCAACACTCCATCCTAACGCTGAACGGCGAAGACTCAGCAAGTGGGGTTATAAGTCAGCTCAATGTAGTTCTGTAGTTCTATCTACGTAGCAACTGAGGTACTCAAAACAAGCCCCCCGATCCTTTAAGTAACACCTCAATGCTAAACCCGTGTGGTGATCAATAGTAGCCCTTCTAGAAACCCTTCTAGTAACCATCACAGCAACCCGCACAGTAATGCTTGTAGTAGCCCTAGAGGAATCCTGATAGTAACCCCTAATTAGTAACCCTTATGGGACCCACAAAGAAACCAGGTAGAAGCCTGTAGCACTGGCTGCTCTGCAGCCTGGCGAAGAGCCCAGACCTCATCGAAGCGAGGCGAAGGCATGCAAGCTCAGAAGTATTTTCACGCCCAAAACATGGTGGCCTCCAAATGCAGTGTCGTGCGCGGTGATGAAACGGAGGAGGAGGAGGAGGAGCAGGAGGAGGAGGAGGAGGAGGAGAAGCAGACAGTTGACGATGAAGAAGTTGGTGGTACTGGTGACGACGGTACTAGACTGCTGGTCATGGTCATGACGACGGCAGTGGCCATGGCAACAGTGCTGGTGAAGGCTGCGATCTTGATAAATGTGATGGCATCAGACAGCAAGCATCTCAACTTCACCATCGCCGCCATCATCTTCATCCTCGCACCCTGCTCATCGTCATCAGCAGCAGCACCACCACCACCAGCACCAGCACCAGCACCAGCATCATCATCATCATAACCACCCTTGGCATCGGCATCGACATTGACACTGCAACAACACTCATCAACACGGTGCGCTCACGGCCATAAGCGACAACACCATCACCATCGCCATCATGTGAGCCTCGCTGTCGTCGCCGTCATTAATGCCATCATCCTTGCTAACGCCATCATCCTTGCCATCACCATCATCTTCTTCTTCATCTTCATCACAACCACCACATCATCATTGTCAGCATCATCTTCACCATCATCGTCACCATCAGGCAGCATGTTCATCATGACCATCAACATGTTATATAATGAAATGATTCGCGAATCCGTACCCGGTACCATATCACGGGCTGAAAACTAAAGGACGAGTAAGTAAGGAAATCCTGCATCACAGGAGCAACAACCACGCAACACTAGCCAAAAACCGACCACAACAGAAGCGAACACAAACAAACAACCAACAACAAAACAAAAGCAACCCAGATCCGAGCTATGAGCACCTGTAAACCCTAAAGTAACCTATAAACCGAAGACTTCCTGGGGCTTCGGGCCGCACTGAATCGGGCGTCTGCAGGGAGGTCGAACTCGGCCTGCTCCTTCCAGGACGAACGGTTTGTGGATTCTTTCTTTTAGCCGGATCTTTCTCTCTCTCTGCTTTAGGGTTTAAGGTGTGGGGCTATTTAGGGAAGGGCGGGATGAGGGCATGAGGGTTTTCCGGATAGGTTGGTAAGTTAGGGTATGTGAGTTGAGGGTATGAGGATATTAGGGCATATTGGTAAGCTAGGGTGTTGGGGTATTAGGGTTGCGGGTTGGGGGGTCTTCACAGAGGCTTTACGGCCTTGCTTAAACATTTTGCCGAGGTTTCACGAGGCTGAAAAGTCTCCCTCGCGAGATTCGGACTTGGGTTCCTCGTGACCATAAAGCTGCCACCATGAAATTCTGAACCCTACAACCCCTAAAGCATACACCCCGACCCGAGTCCCTTCAAGTGAAGTGCCCCAAAACGAAATAGGAGACTGAGCCCCAACAACTAGCACCGAAACCATGAAACCACTAAACCCTGCAACCCGAGTCCGCAGGTTGCCCTAAACCTTAAACCTTAAGCAATAACGCCCACTAAACCCTGAATCTTGACCCCTAAACCTTCAATATCTGCAACTGCAACCCGAGACGCTTATGGGAGTTTCCGAAAATAGGGGGTACCTTATTTGGGGGGTCCTTATAATAAGGATCCTACTATTTAGGGTACTATACTAGGGTCCCCTATTTTCGGAAACCCCCTTATCAACTTAGCAACCTTGAACCCTACAAGCCCAGTCGCCTCCAGGGGCACGGCTCGCTGAAGGATGTACAAGGACCCTTTCGACTCCGATCCTCCCATGGATCTTAAGATCTTCGGATGTTAGCAGTTTATGGCAGCGCACTTCTATTTTCGCGTTTTGGGGTTGAGGGCCAAGGGTTAGGATCTTCGGGCTTCAGCAGTTTAGGGCCTGCCAGTAGGTTTGAAGCCTTGTCGAGGGTCCTGGGCTGAGTTTGGGAAACGAAAACAATGAAGCATTTACACGGGGTTTGTAGGTGCGTCGCAAACTATGAGGGTGTTTTCACGTCTCAGGGGGCTTGGGGTTTGGGATTCAGGTGTGGGGTTTGCGGGTTTATGAGTTTGCTACTGGGTAGTAGATTTGGTTTACAAGGCTGCCCGGAGCAAAGCATCCGGCCTTATTTCAGGGCTTAACTCTCAGGTTTTGTGATGTTTGGCGAGTCTTTCAGATGTTACCGTGCCATGAGGCTTGGGCCTTCCTTCATTGCGCAGACGCTGTATGCTGTGAGGTTGGGTTCCAGTTTGTTCCATTCCGTTCCCTGTGCTGCCGAAGTCTCTTACGTGCTTCAGCCCCTGCCTTCTGCTGACAGTGCTGGGCTCAAGACTGTCTAAACAGTATGGGCGGATTTACAACAAGTAAGGCTTTAGGGATATACTGCATCATACTGAATAGAAGCAAAATGGGCCTGTATATCATATTCTACTGTAACTCCAGGGGATACTGTGACTCGTAACCGCATCTCGGGATTCTCGGAGTATCTGGGTTGCCGGCCGCTGCTGGCCAAGAAGCGCTGCGTGCTGCAGTCGCCTGCCCACTTCCGGTTTTGGGTTTGGGGCTTAGCTGTCTCCTGCGTCGTTAGATTTTAGGGTTCAAGGCTTCGGTGTGTTTTTCCAAAGAGGGTGTGTTCTTCAAGGAGGGTATAGTGTTGGCACCTTCGAACTGCTTCGTCGGTGAGTGATGTTGCTTTGAGAGCTTGGAGGCTTCGGATTTGGGCCGTTAGGCTTACATGTTAGGGGGGCTTTGGGCTTAGGGCTTCGGACTTAGGGTTAGGATGAGGGCTGGCACCCAAAAGTAAGAGAGGCAACATGTCAAACCTTGACAGGCACCAGGTGACGCAAATGTAGACGAGGTCGAACTTCGACACACGCCCATGATCTCAGACCCTAAGCCCGCCCCGAAATCCGTACACCCCTAAGCCCTTAAACCGCAGAACCTAAATACTTCAAAAGCCCTAAACCCTAAACCATAAACCCTGAACCCGCATCCCCAGCCCCCCGCCCCCTAAATCCAAACCTCAGAATTCAGCCACGGAACCCAACAACCCTAAACCCCAACCCTAAGCCCTAAACCCTCAGCCTCACCCATACCTGGGTGCTCAGACACTGAAGATGCCCGGCAGACACGCCGCACTGGGCTCAGCAATGGGTGGAGCCATGGAGAGTGCTCGAACACAGCCCGCCGGCCAGCCGCCTAAAATCCACTAGAATGCCTTGATGGCAGCACCCTAAACACAATTCCCAAGCGCAGGCGATTGGCGTTTTTCCGCCCCTAGAAATGGGTACCCCAAGGGGGTCCAGGCCCTCCCCGGCGTGCTGGGCCGGTCCCACAAAAAGACTCAGCCCAAATTTGTGGCGCCCCTTTCCCTGCCCTGCCCCATTTTCTGCCCCGTTTCATGTCCTGCCTAGCCTCGGCCCTGTCTGCTCAGTGTCGGAATTGAAGGCGTAAGCCCTAAACCCTAACAGGAAACGGTTTGGGTGGTTGCCTGTGGCATCATCACAGCGGGCGAGTTTAAGAGAACTTCCGATTTCACCGAGTTCTATGACACATGCAATGAAGATCGCTTGACGCGCAACATGCCGCCACCCACAAACCCTAGTGTCAGGTAGCGCCCTTCTAGCAGCATGGATTACCAGCCACTGCGCAAAGAAGACACCTAAACCCTAGGCCCTCAGCCCGAAACCCTAATACCCTAAACCCTAAGCCCTAAACCCCAAGCCCTAAACCCCAAGCCCTAAACCCTAAACCCTAAACCCTGAAACCCTAAACCCCGAAACCCTAAACCCTCAACCCTAAGCCCAAAGCCCTAAATCCGGGGCCCTGACTTTTGTCCTCGGAGTCGCTAATCCAGGGCTGGAGGCACCTTTTTGGCTCGGCGTCTTCAGCTTCAGGGGTTCAAGGGTTTAAGGCTCAGGATTTAGGGTTTAGGGGCTTCAGGGTTTAGCGGTTTAGGGTTTAAGGGTTTAGAGTTTAGGGGTTTAGGGTTTGGGCTTAGGGGTTTAGGGGTGTAGGGCTTAGGGTTCGTAAGAGATGTACTTCACAAGAGAACAACGCACCTTAACACAGGGAATAGGGGTTAGGGTGTAGAGTTGTAACCCTTGCCAACCCCAAGCGAAGTGGAGCATGGACACGCTAGGAGCCCAACCAAACACTGTTAAGTAGGTTTCTTGGGAAGGAAATGGGCACGCTTCAGTAGTGCATGTTTACGCGGCTCCATAGGTTTAGGGTTTAGGGTTTAGGGTTTAGGGTTTGGGGGGGCTCCCCGGGCTGCTATATACAATCGAGCCCAAAGTTCCCTAAAGCCCAGAGGGCTCTGACGCCCTCGAGCTTGCAAGATCCCTGAAACGGAAGCGAAGTCGAAGCTCAAGAACCCGAAGCCATAACGTAGGGGCTTAGACGATGGAGTAGGGTTTTGGGGGTATATTATACCTGGACCCGACGGAACCTACCTTTTTAGGGCTCCTTATTATGATTTCCATATATAAATCCTTAAAAAGGTAGGTTACGTAGGGCTGAGGTTCCGTAACCCCACGGAATAGTGTAAGGAACTACGCAGGCCCTGATGGAGGGACCCGAAGACTGCTCTCCAAACCCTGGAGCCCGAACAACCAGACCGGCGAAAGCAAGAAAGCCACCGCGATTCCTAAACTTGAGGGGGGCTTGGGGTTTAGGGTCATTTAGGGTTGTTTTCAAAGGGTTGCGGAACCCTCAATCAAAGTCTTCTGGGCCCCGCGGCTGTAGCGGCCCCATGGACGGCAATGTGTCTGACACTTCGAAAGTGTAGGAGCCTCGCGTTGACAGGGGGAGGCATCCGGGTCAACGGATTTAGGTAACTGGCATCAAAACATCACTTGGGGGTTGATCAAAATTATGGGCCCTTTTGGGGTCTGTATTATAGTATATACCTTACAGTCTAGGGGACCAAAAGGGACCCATAATTTTGATCAACCCCCACTTAAACCTTGAAGCAACCCTGCTTACTCATCATCCTCGGGCCTGGCTACCCACTACAGTGCGAGGTAGCTTGACCAGGTTTGGGATTTCGCGCTGTAAGGTCAAGAGTCGAAGGTTTAGGGTTCCAGAGTTGAGGGTTCTACAGTAGAAGCCCAAAAGTTGGAAACCCAATAGCCTCAACCCTTCAAGAGTAATGTATAAGGAATCCCAGCACTGTTTGGCCTTAATCCGGTTTCCAACTTTATGGGGTTTGCTGTAGGGCCTGCAGCTATCACGCGGCAGACCCGGCTTGAACCCATCGCAGCTGTGTGGGATGCGCGATGCGGCCAAACACATGGGTAGTTGTTAAAATTAAGGTTCCTTTTTGGGTACCCTAAATAAGAGGTGCCGTATTATAGTAGGGACCCAAAAAGGGACCATAATTTTGACAACCGCCCACATAGGGAACATCCAGGGCCCCGGCGCAAGAACCGGTACACGTCACCTGGGTCGTCATCCCTAAACGCTGGATTTTGGAATAGAGGATATCCCAGTGTGCCACAATTTCGAGTCAGGCGGTACCAGGGCTTTGGGGCTGTACCCCAAGGGCCGTGGAAATAGGGTGCTGAACCTTAACGGGTGTAGGGATTAGGGTGTAGAGAAACTGCTCCAAAAGAAGCTGGCGGACCGGAAGTCAAATTTCTGCTCTGAGTCTACGGCTACTGCATTCTTACGCTTGCCATGGCAACCTCTCTCGCCTAAGCCCCGTATAAACCGCTTAAAGCCCTCAACCATGCATCGCCAATCTTGTGTCAAAAAAGATGGCATCGGCCCAGGCAAGCTCTTCAGCCCAGTCACGTAGCTCTTCATGAACGGAAAGCAGCTCCTGGGGGAGTGGAAGCCCACGATGTACAGGACGCAGAAAGCGCAACCCGCAGTGCCCCTTGATTAAGGGAAGATACCTTCAATCATAAGAGTGAGCCCAATCTGGCGGTTCAATGCTTATTTACAGGGTACTGGGCTCTCTAAGAAGCTGCGAGTTGCAGACTTCCAGCGATTTACAGATTTTTCGACGGGAAACGTCACGCCCGAATACCCTGAAGGCTGAAGGACTTGACTACACCCCTCAAACCTGAACGAACTCCTGAACTTACAAGTCCAAACAATGGCATGCCACAGTCTCTCATTCAGTTGGGATTTAGTCTGTCGGGGGGCTTCGGACGTGTGACTGAGAGAGTCGTTTATTATGTAATCTCTATGTCATCTGCAGGCATCAGGAGTCCTTCAGCTTCAATGACTGCACGGGCAGCTCCCCTGCCAAGTGTGAAGAAGGTCTTTCCAGCCAATCTTTACAAACCCCGTACTTCACTGCAATGCCTGAACGAGATCCTAAAGTAACTTTGCCTCAGACCATGCAGCAAACTGAAGGTTGGAGCTTAGGATTGAGGGCTTCTGCACAGTCTAGGATTGCTAGTAGGCTTGGATTTCTCATTTCTGGGACCCAACATTTTCGGATGCAGAAGTGACCTTTCAGAGCAGTATCAACGGACCAAGATGCTACAGCCACAAGCCCAAAGCCGAGGGTCGAGGTTGTCTGTCCAACCTCAACAGCCCGATCTCCGACCAATAGCAACAGCCCACGTGGACTCATATTGAAACAGTTTGAAACAAGAATAATCAAACAAACCACGAAGGCATAGCCGTCAAATAAACGACTACATCATTCCTCAAAAGAAAAGATCCCGAAAGAAGGGGGCCTAGTTGATGCAGTCTGGGCTTCTTCAGCGGCTGCCTAGGGCCCGGAGACCGAATCCAGGAGAGACTGCGGTTGATACTGCTAATGAGGTGCGGCCCTTCAAGCCTTCAGGGTTTAGGGTCTAGGGTTTAGGGTTTAGGGTTTTGGGTTTCGGCATACAGTGTGTGTGGCTTACAGCTTCAAGTTTAGGGTTTAGGAGTTTGGGGTGTACGGGGAGGGGATTCTGTGCACCGTCGCAGCTCGTCGGGACTTCACGCACGTCGCCGCTCATCTTAGCGGCGCCGAAACCCGACCTAAAGCCCAAGCCTTGAAACCCGAAGCCCTGAACCCTACAAACCCTAAACCCCCAAGCCCTGAATCTACAAACCTAGGCCCCCAAAGTATAAAGGTTTGAGAGGTCGAGAGTTAGAAAAGATCTGCTCCAGGTTCCATACTCAGTGACTTGGCCTCCGAGATCGATATAGTAATTCTACAAGGACTGTGATAAAATGCTATGGGGATGACAAGTCATAGGAGGTGTTTCGGGCTTAAAGGGCTTAGGATCTAGGTTGCAACTCGAACTCCTAAAGCCCCCAAGAACGGTCTTGGAATCCGTCGCTCTAAACCTCTAAACCCCTGAATATCCTAGACCCTAGATCCCCTGAACCCTAAACCCTCCAGTGTCGGGACAGGTGCAGCATACTGGGCAGCTTCTTCTTTGAGACCGTCGCCTGCAAGCCATGCGTGTCGGAGTTGGCAGGAAAGGTTAAAGGCTTTAGCGTTATGGTAAATTCCAAACCTTCCCAAATTCCTCCAGGCAGGGCATGCCGAAAGATGCAGACCCGCATAAGGATGCACTTAAAATTAAAACTCGATTGTTTCACAGACTTCTGCTCTTGATCCCAACCCCGACCTGCCTCCCTCCCGATGTAGTTTGGCCCACAGCCCTAAACCCTAAACCCTAAACCCTAAATCCTAAACCCTAAATCCTAAACCCTAAATCCTAAACCCTAAACCCTAAACCCTAAATCCTAAACCCTAAACCCTATGTACTGATTACAAACCATCTCCAGTCCCCTCGCCTTGAGCACGCTGATGGATCCGACCATGTCGACGAGACATACATAGTCCTCCCCTGAGCGTCGGTCTCAAGGGGGGTGAGGCCGTTTAAGGTCTTTAGGGCGTCTATGGTTTTAGGATGTTTTAGGAATTTGGGTTAGACGATGCTTCGCGTCAAGCAAGGGGTGCGGGATTCGGCTTTACGGTTTTGGCTTGGCTTTGGAGCATCAGTTGAAGGAGTTTCGAGAAGACCTTAAACCGCAAACCCTAATCCCGAAACCCTAAACCCCAATCCCTAAACCCTAAACCCCTATCCCTAAACACTAATCCCTAAACCCGAAACCCTAATCCCTAAGCCCACCCTAATCCCTAAGCCCTAACATCCTGAGGCTCGCACCCCAGTTTCGCAGCTCCCACGCCGGTGAGTGCTGGCCGGTAAGATTTGGCTTTGAGGGTCTAGGGCTTTTAGCGTTATAGGGTTTAGGGGTTAAGGACTATGATCTAGGGTTAAGGGTTTTGGGTTCAGGGTTTTGGGGGGATAAGGACTGGGGTCGAGGGTTTAGGGTTTTGAAAAGTACGGATTAGGGCTTAGGGTTCTTTGGGCCTGAACAAACCACCCACACATAAGCAAGGCTTTCGAATAGGACCAAACGCTCTAAGATGCAATAACCTAAACTGTACGCCTAAGCCCTAATCCCTGCTTTGTGGCCTTGTAGGGCTCTACTGCTGTATAACTAATACATAGCTGCATATGTATGTATGCATGCATGCATGTAGATGCATGTATGTATGTATGTACGTATGTAAGTGTAGGTATATATATATATATACACATACATACTCTTTGATTTTCGATGTCTGTATTTGTTTTTGTTATATATATATGTATATAGAACCACTTCCAGTAATCTCGGAGGACTGCCTTTCAGACAGGGACCTCAAAACTACATCCCTAAACTCTGAAACCCCACACCCTAAACTAAACCCTACCTAAGGTCGAAGCAAGAAACTTGGCCAGTGCTCCGCCGGAATCCTCAGTGCTCACTGTTTGAGCTTCTCTAAACTACGAAACCCCTGAATCCATATAGACACCCCCATCTCCGAAACCTAATGTAGACCCCTAAACCGCAAGTCGGATGTCTTGAACCGTTAAGGCTGTAGGGGTAGGTGGTTTGGGGGATTTAGGATGTAGGTGCAGAGATTTCAGGTTTAGTGCTTAATTCAGGTTTAAGTTGTGGGCTTGTGGTATTAGTAAGAGATTCGCATCGAAGGTTTACCTGATCTCTTAATCTCCGTAGCAGCTAATATTGAACTTCAAGAGTGGCCCATCAACAAAACTGCTTTCAGAACGAACCCTAAAGCTTTAGCCTTAAACTCTTCAAGCCTCAAATCCTAAACCTGAATCTGCTGCCCCACACAGGCCTGCCCGGGCGACGTCCACACAATGTCGGTGACGATGTCCCGGCCCGTCAGGACGAGGTGGGCCAAATAAAGGCCTGGGGGGCGGGAGGGCTCGTGGTATAAAACAGCCCCAACAGGTACATAAGAGTCTCAGACGTTTCTGTGTTCATGAAAGGGTGTCGTAGAGGGTGTGCACGATCTGGTGTTTGGATCAGGGTCTCGGGGTTTCTGGTTTGGGGGTTCGGTTAGGAGCATTCGGAAGTAGGATTGGGATTCAAGGTCAGGGTCTTGAAGTGTTGAGATGGCGATGTCCCTGCTCCTTCATGTTGCCGGTCTTCTTGGGGACTGCTCAAGAGCAGCGCCAAAACTCTTGGTGCAGGGGGCAGAGGGTCGAGAATCACGAGATCATTTTCTGGTGCTCCCTAAACCCTAGACCCTCCCAGGCAGGAGGAACCTAGGTTCAAGGCTCTTCGGAGACCCGACCCGAAACTCCAAATCGAAGCAACAAGCCACCGCCCGACCCTAGACGGCTTGGGGTTTCGGGTTTCGGATTTCTGCAGTACTTTTTCAGAGCTCTGGACAAGTTAGACTGGTGACTCCCAAAACGACCCCTGCAACACGTCCCGTAACCCCTGAATTAAACAAAAGGCTTCTTTCCCAGGGGCCTGCATTTTGGGATCCCCCATGATTATCCCCGCTTTGGGAAGGGCTGTGTTCATCAGGGGTCTATATCAGGCCCTCTGCTCAAACCCCATGCGCTGCTTCCTTCCCGGCCCGATCCACACTGAGCTCTGAGCGTCCGGTGGGGTGGATAGAAAAGAGAACGACCTGACTGGCAGCGGCTTGCAGTTTGAGGTCCTTGATTGTGCTGGGGTTCGAATGTTCGTCACGCTGCCACGCCTTCCCAGAGCAAGAACTGTGGAACCTTAGAAGACTCATCGGAAGTCCCAGTTCCCCTGTTTAAAAGATCATGGGAGCTAGAAAAGTAGGGTTATGAGTCATGAGTACCCTACTTGGGGCGTTTTAGTAGGTACAGCAATAGTTCCTTGCTTTTTGGCCTGCTTACAAAGTCCCTTGATTATTCACGCCTTACCGTCGCACCCCAAAGCCCTAAGCCTGCAAAATTGAGGCCCGTACACAAGGCCCTCAACACTGTTAAACCCTCTCGCGACCCTAAACCCTAAACAAAAAACTCCTAAACCCTAAACCCAAGAATCGGAAGCCCTTGCAAGTCCATTACGCGACAGGTGTTGCAGTCCAAGAGTCCGTCGGTGAAAGCACCACCTGAACAGGCTCGCTTGAGGTTTAGGCTTCGATTTAGAGTCTCAGGCTTTGGGGCTTACAGTTTGCATAGCGTTCGATGTTCAGGGTTTGTGGTTTGGACTTAGGGTGAATGCTTGCTTATGAGAACACTGCATGTCAGGAAGGGAGATGTGCCGACACCCTCGTTGCAGGAATACTCTGTGCCGAGAGGTATTGTTCTTCTGAATAGTGTGCTTAACACGAACATTGAATTTGCCTATCTTCCCGGGCCCTTTGACACCATGGTTGGATTGACCTCTGCCTGCAACAGCTCCGGCGGGTCTAGCAATTGATAAGCGCCTGTCCTATAAAAAAACACCCGAAGAGCACGGCTCCGGCAAGAAGGACTTGCGCTAAAGATCACGCTGTTCTCAGCCTGTCATAACAGACATGCTCAAGCCTGACTCTCGTAAGCTGTCGCCGATTTAGGTTTAGGGCTTAGGGCTTTACGGTTTTGGCTTGGGGACTGGGTCTAGGGTTTAGGATGTAGGACTTTGTTTTCTTGTTAAATGAATGCCAGGATCCTGCAACAACAAGGCTCTGAGGTCCAGGCCGCGCTACAGTTCGCGAGAAGGATGTCCAACCTTCGTTCCAAGAATCGCAGGCTTCGCACGTGAAGCGGCATCTTCCACAAATTCTGCGGTCCAAACATCCTTAAAACCTCAACAAAGAACAAAGCACTCCGAAAGCCCAAAACCGCCAAACCTTCAACCCCATGCCACACCATACCCTCAACCCTTCAGCAGTCGCGGATGATCACAGGCTCGTCAATATAGGGGCGTGGGTATTTGGACAAGGGTTATGAGCATCTCATATGGAAAATTGCATACGGACTCGAAGGGAATAGCGACACCAAGTAACATAGTTATCTCGCGCTAACCGACTACGAAAAGTATATAGTGACTTTAACCAAAAGGAAATTATTACCAGTTACTATGAAAACAAAAGGATTATCTACTGGGGAATTCTATGAATTCTTAAAATCTACTGTGACTATCTACAATCTGAACATTTTTGCCAATTTGAGACAATACTAGACAGATGCAACCTCGGCATGATCCCTTCCAACATTTTATCATGCTAAACTGCGGCACATGCCCCAGGGTAGCTACATCAGGAAACATACTACAAATCTTGGAGCGGAAGCCTCAAGCTAGGAAACCAAGAGACGCACGCCGTTCCGGGAGCTTTTTGTTGCAGACGGCTCTGCACGTTTGTAGTGCAGCCAAGCCTTGCATTAAAACTGTGGGAAGTCTGCGAAACAGTAGCCAGCTGACGATTCGAAGATAGACTCCTTCTACACGGTCAGCAGCATCGGCTGAACTGAGCGCTCTTCGCCGCCTTCTGCCACACCCGGACGGTCACTGTAAGGTTTTGCTGCAGGTCTGCTGAATGATCGATCCATATGAGGTTGCCATCTTGGTGAACCTTCCCTGCAGTTGCAGGCTCCAAAGAGTAGTCCATCCCATGCGGGTAGTGGTGCTGGCTACTTGCAAAGATCCTGAGCTGTTGAGGGCTTTACCTGTAACTCCAATTACCTACAGGTTTATAGGTTACATCTATTTAACTAGCAAGTAATTGCTATTATATAAGCTGTAGGTAATTGGGACTACGCGTAGGGTTTAGGGGACACCTCCCAAAAGGTGAGGCTGGCCTCCCCAATATGACAGGGAGGAAGCCCAAAAAGTTCGCGTCCTAAGCACCATGCTAAAGACCACCGAGCCGCTCTGTACGTGCTGCTATGGATGGATTCGCTGCATACCGAAGAGTGAAGTTGCCCGAGGCCATATCGAAGCGCATGCTCTTGATCACTCCTCTAGCTGGTTTCAACGGAGTAAATAAAATGGGAACCCCCAACCACGACACCAAGACTATGGTAGGAATACAACAGGCATACAGGGACCCTGGTAGGCATATTGCTCCCTTTATGATCGTGAGGGCGATCGAACGAACTCAAAAAAACAATGGGAACTCGAACTGAAACTGGAAAATAGACTCCCTAAACCCCAAACCCCTGAAAACCTAAACCGTGCCTCTTGAAGTGACCATAATTCTGGCAGAGCGGGATTTTAGAGGAGAGGGTACTCGCAGTCAACTCCTACATTAACTTCTGATCTTAAACCCTCAACTCCAAACCTGTAGGCTTAAATCAACCATAAACCCTAAACCCTACCTGCTTGTCCTAAACACTTGTGAGTCGATCACTCCTGCCACCCGTCTGGCGTAGGTCCTTGCCAAGACTGGCGCTTCAGGGTTCTTGCCATCCTCCCTCGGGATCCTGAGTGGTGCGGAAGGGACTTAATCTAAGCTACTATACCATGGGAGCCATAGACATTCTAGGCTTAGGGGTTAGGGGTTCAGAGGTGTAGGGTTCGGGGGATCCTGTGCTGGTGTTAAGGAAACGCACATGTGTTACCTATTCTATGGCAACCATATCAAGCTTTAGGGTTTTGGGCTTAAGGTTCGATTCTTGTAGCAAGTTAGCGTAAGTTCGTCTAAGGGTCCAAGGACCCAAACAACGGGGCTCTAGGGCCCAAATACCATGATCTGAATGGTATTTGGGACCTAAAACCCTAATATGGGTCCTGGACCGTTAGGGGAAGCAACCGAGGATCATATACCAGTATGTCCAGGAGTGTAGATTCGTGTCCATGGCATTCATGGAGAAGTCGAGCAACCTCCGCATCACCACACCCGAAACCGTAGACCTAAACCCTGATGGTATTCAGGGAGGAGTCGAGCTACCCAACCCCAAACCCTAGACCCTAATGGGCATCTATGGAGAAGTGGCGAAGCCTTCGCATGACTGGGTCGCTTGCATTCACGGCCCCGAACTCACTCAGTATAGCTGCCACCTTCAGCCGCTTGGTGTCTGATGCCCTGATGCCAAACTGCCAGCCATTGAACTTCTCACAGAGCCATTCTTTCAGCCAAGAGGATGATGTACCGGGCATGTCTGTCTGCACCCAAGGGCAGTAGATGTGATAACTGAAGGCAGTCTTGTGTCCTTAGCCACTTCATTGGATCATAACATGTAAGGAAACTGCAGAAACCCTACGTATTATGTACCACTAGATGTATACCCCAAACCAAGTGAACCACCCGAAAATCCAGAGTAAGGCTCAAGCACTTACCTCCAAGACTCTAAACGCTACCGATCCCCTTGCAATGCCAAAACCACATAAACTCTAAGTCTTACTCCTGCCTTGTTTCGGAACCCAGCCCCACCAGGAGTAGTGTCTGAACCGTAGTGCGTGGTGTCAAAGATGTTGCCTCGAGTTCGTCGGAGGCAGGCCGCTATGAAAGTTTCAGATGAAGGCTTCGGGTTCTACTTTCATATATCCCTGCAAATGTAATCCACACATATGGGAGTTTCCGAAAATTAGGGCTACCTTATTTGGGGGTCCTGATAATAAGGATCCTACTATGTAAGGTATTATATCAGGGGTCCCCCATTTTCGAACAACTCCCCCATATCTCCAAGGCCTTCAGGGCCCCCCCGAATCCCCACCAAAAAAAAATCAGCAGGTTACAGGTTGCCTCCCGTGGCCGGCTCAAAGAAGATGATAGTGTCGTTGTCCTCAGATGTCCAGTAGCGAGTGCCCATTTCAAGAGATGTTGTGGTTATGTACAGGGCCTTATAGAGATATAGAGAGGGTTTGAAATCTGAAAAGGAGCCACATAGGAATACACGAGGAAACAAGGATATACAAAGACATGTAACATGACATAGGGTTGTATAATATTGTTTTGGGGTTTAAGAAAACGGGATGTCTAGCGCATAGTCGTAGGGGCCCAGGGATTCGCAAAGCTAGCCCTTGAATTCAGTCTACTGGGGCCTTAGCTTCGCTGATTCAACTCGTCTGCAACTGTCACCCAGAAATGCGCTTTTCACATCGATGTAAAAAGCACATTACGCTGTATAGTCCGTCTGGACAGGCAGGCATCTTCCAAGCGAATTGCGGTGTGCAGCCTTTCATAGAAAGCTTCCAGAAGCACCTGGCACTTTTCACAAGCAGGGAACCCTTGGGTGGTTTCGAGGGACCATGGGAATTGCAACTCAATCTGTCCTTTGTCTTTGTGTCCACCTTCTTTTAGATTTGATGCTGACTCGGGGGGGTTAGAATCCACAAAAGCTGATGGTAAGTTTAGAGGGCATCCTAAGACTACCCTAGGAAAATTAAATCCAAAAGCCCTCTTCTATATACCCCGATATAGCTCCTACATCCACTCGGAAGGGTATTATGGGGGTACTGCTCCTGGGACTCGTCTGTGAGAAAGTCCCACCTTGTCAGCGCGAGAAGGAACCAGGAGAGAAGGATCTGCAAAGACATCGCCCAACCAAGGCTCGTTGATGAGCTCGTAGGCTAAGACATACCTACGTTGCACTCGAAGCGCAGGGTTTGGGGTTCAGGGTAAATCGATGGCATTCTGGGTTGTGCTCCAACTTACCGGCAGTTAGTAGAGGCTGAAAGCATGGGGAAGAGCATTGAAACTGCTTTACGGTAGAGGCTTTAGGGCGCCGGGTGTAGGGGACCTGGGTTCTAGCCAAGTTCACTGACCTGAAATAATAACACGGTTTGCGGAAGTGCTGCATTTAGCCCATCATACCGGACATCCCAATTGAAAAGGTACATACTGGGTTTGAAGGACTCTAGGAAGCAGCCGGATCGCACTCAATCTTGCTGGCACTCAGTGTGGTTCGGAAGAGAACATTATGCCAAATTGATACCAAGATACTGATTGTTCCGGAACCTGCGAGCAACCTTGCGCCAGAAGTCGGCGAAGGCATCGAGCCTCCCTGACTCATCGTTGTAGAGCAGCCTTGATCCGGTGTCAGGACTTCGGGGCGCGGTTTAGGGCTTTCTTGCGGTTTTCGAGTTTAGGGGTTTAGGGTTTAGGGCTTAAGCCCTAAACCCTAAGGCCTAGGATTGTTGTAGTGGAGCCGAGGTCGGGATGTGGGATTTCCGGTTGTATTACCCAGAACCTCGCAGAGCCTTCCGAAAGCCGCCCAGAAGCTCCCAAGGCTTTCCAAAGCTCTCAGGGGTTTAGGGTTTAGGGTTTCGGGAACCCTAAACCCTAAACCCTAAACCCTAAACCCGAACCCCCAATCCGCCTTCCACTCTCATATGGGAGTTTCCGAAAATAGGGGGTACCTTATTCTGGGGTCCTTTTATAATAAGGATCCTGCTATTTAGGGTACTAAATTAAGGTCTCCTATTTTCGGAAACTCCCATATGAAACAACCTCCAACAGGGTCGCCCATGGATGGATTCAGTGCACCCTCACAGCCGAGACGGGTGCACGATAGCGTTTGCAGCTATGATACTTTCTGGGCCTGTAAAGGGAGTCTGGGACCATGCTCCAAACCACCACGGTATGAGTCAGGTGTTTCTGGTGGCTGAACACCGAACCCAAAAGGAGCAGAAGAACCTCTCGCTGAACACTATAGCATTCACAGTATAATGATTCCTCAACCCTAAACCCTAAACCCTAAGAAGGTGTGGATGCTACAGGTTGTCCAGGTAGCTGGGCTGCGTTGGAGAGGGCACGGGTCATGTAGAGCCCAGCCCACCCGATCTTGCCAGACTCTGCTTCACCGCAGTTGCTGATCCGGCCATATGGCCCTGAGTAGGTATCCTCAGGTGGGCTATTGTCTAAACTCCTAAGACGGGAGTCATGAAGGGGAGCTGCAAAGGGAGTAGTATAGGGAATGATCGGACTTAAGACTCTGGCTCAGGTGTCCAGGATCTAAGGCTTTCTCACCCTGAAGCCCAAACCCTAAATTGGGCTTTAGGTTACTCAGAAGAGTTGAACCCTGAACCCCTAAACCCTGAAACCTGAACCCTGAACCCTGCTAAGCTGCTAAGCATCATTTGGACCGTATTTCGGATTGGCCACAGGCTTGGGAAATGCCCATCGGCCATTTTTGTGGAAGTCATCCGAATCCGATGGCCACATGTGCCACTCAGGCAGTCCGTGTCCACAGTACTGTTTGGCCAGAAGGTCCTGCAGAGGACGAATTCATTCAAGAGGAGGGTTTTTGATGGGGTCTAGTGCTTAGGGTTTAGAGTGTACACAGAATAGGAAAAGATTTGGGTTGAGGGTTTGGACTTAGCAAGTAGGTCAATAGGGGGAATAGCTAGGGTTATAGTATGGGTTTTCGGGGTCACTAATCGCTAAATTACTTTCTAAGTCCACCTGACCCTTCAAGTTTATGGTTAACCCTCAAACAATACACCCCGAGAACCCCGAAACCTAGACCAATCCTAAATCCGGGGTCCTGGTGCATGTCCAGGAAGGAGAGAATGCCCCGACTTCCCAATGCGTTCACCTCAGGGTTCAGGCTTTTGTGGTTGAATGCAGCGTCAGGGGTTCTGAGTTTGGGATTGAGGGTTTAAGACTTAAAGTTTAGGGTGTAGGGAAAATGAGTTATCTGAACTCTGTGTTGCAATATGCTTCTTAGTTTATGAGGAATGCAAAGGACCAATATTCGCAAGGATTCAGGGTTGTACATGTGCGACGACCTCAATTCCCAAAGGCCCGTTCTGTTCACGATGGTTTGCCTGCGCTTCCACAAAGTCCAGGTACGTCTCGTCGAAGATGCCAGGCTTTGTCTCGTAGAGGTCCCAACTCAAACCCACTCGCGCTACATTGAAACCCAGGTCCTTCATGACATCCATCTGCTTGGCTGAGAGCTCCTGCTCCTTTCCTCGGCTGCTCTGAAAGGAACCTCGACTACATTCAGGTAGTCTACTGTTCTAGGGAAACCATATTCTTTTCTGCATATGCACCGCATTGTAGCTGATCTCAAGTTCCTAAACAACAACCTAGTTTCGCGAGTTCTTGCCCACTACATTGATGCCGTGGAAGAGAACGCTTCGCCCGGCGGAGTCTACAAAGCTCTGAGTTGTAGGATCCACGCGCACACCAGATTCAGTCGAAGCTGGACTCAGCAGCAGGAACGATGCAAGGAAGGAAGACAACCGCCCCCTTGCCCGGGACATCATCATTCGCAAATATGTGGGACAGCGCTCTGCTGCCACTGAAATCTCTTGGCGACAAGCGTGCAACTACGGATACTTACGTGCTTACACATATATATATATAAGAGTATATGTATGTATGTATGTATGTATACACCCGTTTACAGTGACTCAGACAAGGCCGCCCCTTCCTGCTGGGCTTAGCCTCGCATATCCTTGACATCACCTGGGCCCACGCTTTTCCAGCCCAAAAAGCATGGAAGGAAAGAGTTGGCTGTTATTGCTTGTGACCCTAAGTGTCCAAGGACACAAATGTCAGGGGTTTAGGTATCAAATACCTTTCAGATTCTGGCATTCGGGCCCTAAGCCCTATTATTTAAATCCTGGACCACCCTACACCCTAAACCCCTAGGGTGAGACATTGCAAGAGTCTAGGTGGTGCTCCAGCTTCTCAGCTGGTTGAGCCCTAAGCAAGCATGGTCAGGCTTACGATGAGGTCGTGATTCGAGATGCTCGATCGCAGATGAAGGGATTCAGCCGACAGGATACCAGATGAGCTACTGTTTAAACTGCTGAAACGGGGCCTGTGTCGGGGATTTTATGGCGGCTGATATGGGGGCTGCTATGGGGGATACTAGGAGCTTAGACTTTACCCTAAATCCTAAACCCTAAACCCTAACCCTAAACCCATGCAGGGGTCATTGAGGGGGATACGAGAAGTTTAGCATAAAGCTCAGATGACGCTGCTTATCAAGGAAACCTGCAGGTGGGTAGTGGAAGGAAGCCTATATGAACGTCATATAACGATACTATTTTCCCTTTCCAACCCCTGTAAACTGTATCAAGAAGAGGTCCAGGTTTGGCGTTTACGATTTAGGCTTTAGGATTTAGACCTTATATATACCCATTGCCCGTTTTATGAGTGCTACATGTCGCTTATGTGAAGGGGTACACATGGCAACTACATTAGAGCTTAGGATCCATGGCTTGGAGAAAAAGGTGTGGAGATAAGAGTTTGGAATTCGGGGGTCCATGTTCGACTGTCTCAGGTGTACAGTTTCGTCACAAGGTGTCCATTGTTGAAGGGGAGCTCTTTGGGAGACGACGCCCGAACCATGCAACATGTTCTTAAATCTTAGCCGGAGAGCCTGAAACCAAAGTACTACTGAACCCTAAACCTTAAATCAACTATGTTCTGAACTCTTAGTATCCCATACAGCCCGAAAGGACAGCTGTAATACTCCCTCCATAATCCCCTCCATAACCCGTTTAGCACGTTTAGACTCTAGCTCAAACCAAAATCGATCCTACACGCCAAGCCTAGCTGAGTAGTGCTTACCCAATTAATCATTAATATGATGCGCCTTGTATGAAAAACCTATACCCAAAAAATGATAGAATCTCACACGATATTGGATGCCATAGTATCCCCAAAAAACCTACTACTCATATCATGATCACCCAGAAGCCCTCTCTTCTGACTATCTACCCCTGTGGAGTAGGTGTCACCTCGTAGTATAGACTTGAAAGCCTGAACCCACAAGATCCTCACTAGAATACAGAGCTTAGGGAGAAGATGGAACAAGAGCCAAACCTTAGACCTGGAACCCCAAACCCTAAACCTAAACCCTAAACACCGGAAGAAGTACCCAAAAAACCCTACTATAAACACCCGAAATACTGTGAAAGACCAGCAGCTTCGACTCGTTTCGGATGGCTCTGGTCCTGGGCGCTCAGGAATTTGGGGTTTTGGGGTTCGGGTCTCTTCCAAGGTTTAGGGTTTAGGGGTTTGGGGGTTTGGTGGTTTCTGGTCTAGGGTTTGGGGTTCAGGGTTTTGCGAAGATAGAGACGAACATGCACTCCAAACTGCGCCTAGTAACAGGGCGTGTTGAAATTACGGCTCAGAGTGTTGGTCGTTCTGAGATCCGTTTTCGATGAGGAAAATCTTCTGAAAAGACCTCGGACACCGAAGCCCAAAACCGATTGAGCCTGGAACCATGAAGCCTACAGGCTGCAAACCCAACTCATGCCGAAGCCACCGCGCTAAGATGAAGGATCAGGGGATTTAGTCAGAAAGCTTCAATACAGTTAAAGTCCGTGGGGGACTTCAACCATGACTGCCAACAGCGACCTTCCCTGATCCTCCAGTTCGCAAGCTCACGTGCTTCAAACCCCAAAGCCTCAAAAAGTTTGGGGCCTGGGGTTAGGCTGCCCTAACCGTTAGGGTTTAGGCCGGGCTTTAATGTTTGAGGATTTAAGGTTTCGAAGACTTAGGGTTACCCGTTGCTCCATCCTCCAAGAAAAAGCTGCAGGCCACAAACCTCCGGCCTGCTGTTCTCCTCGGGATCTACAGGCATCCCGGCGAGGTTCAAGGCCTCTCAAATTCCCACCAGAGTGCCCAATACCTCTGAGTAAAAGAATGTATAAAGATCTACGGAGCCCTGTAGGGCTTGAGATACATTCCCAAATGAAGGGGTATAGGGCTGCCTCGGCTTTCAGCTTTCTTGGGCTTCTGTTCGCTGGTGGATTTGGGTTGTTACTAGGGTAGGTTTGAGGGCTGGTAGTACGGCTTCGTAGAGTGCTTGTTGCTCACAATGCACGGGTGCGCTTGGATGTGCTCGGGATATGAGGTTCGGGGTTTGTCGGCTCCGAATACCCAAAAGCCCTGCTGAAGCCCAAACCGAACCAATGGGGCTTGGCGGCCTAGTCTAGGGTTTCGGGTTCTGGGTTCTCCGTGGTCGACGGTGCGTTCGGATGAGGATCCACAAAGACTTCACCTTTGTGGGATGGGAGCTTCGTCCAGGACTGGACTGGGCTTTCCAACGTAGTTCAGATGTTGAGGAGACGCGAAGCTTCCCTAAACGCCCTCAACCCTAAAACCCAGATCCGAACCTCGCTAACCCTGCGGAACACGTCGCAGAGCCTGTCTCTGTGTGATGGGTATCGCTGCTTTTGACCTGCTCCGAAAAAAACACCAACATATCAGGCCTCTTGAACCCCCTAAACCCTAAACCCTAAACGCTAAACCCTAAACCCCCCTAAACCCTATCCCATCCTAGCCCTGCTTACTCAGCCTTTCTGATCCCTCAAGTCCTTTTAAGCCCGCCTGGGTGAAGGAGGACCCATGCTCCTTGCGGTGTTGGGGCTTCAGGGCTCAGCGCTTTGGGGCTCCGGGGCTCCCATAACCTACTTTTTTGTAGCTTCTTATTATGAATCCTAATATGGATTTTATAGGGACGCCTACAAAAAGGTAGGTTAAGGTAGGATCTAGGGTTTCGGAATTTGGGGTTTAGGGATGAGGGCTTAGGGTTTAGTTGTCGTGATATAATGGCAAAGAGGCAGTGCTGGCTAGATGACGCAAATCATTGAAGCACGTCGCTTTGTGCGAACTGCAGTCATGGCCTGAATGTAAAGGCCATTTTTCTAGGCTGTCTCCCAGCCCATGCCGTCCAAACAACACCCTATGGAATCACGTCGCTGCACCACCCTTGCTCAAGCCCCTCTCCATGCGCTCCGATGCAACCCTTCCTACCGAACCGACTCGAACCTCGAACCCAGCCTTGAGATAGGTCACCGCATTCTGAGATATCGCCAGCACACCTCAACTGTCAGGGGGTTTAGGGTGTCGGGCTTAGGGTTTGATGTTTAGGGTTTCGGGAGCAGGAAGATGCCACAATCCAGACACAAAGCTTGGAGAAGTCTGCATGTTGTTGCCAAACTCTCATCAGGGATCAGGGGTCTACACGACCCCAAAAAGCAGGGCTACGGCACGTCAAGCTTAAAAGCCCCAAATTTTGAAATCCTAACCCCTTCATCCTAATCCCGAAACCCTAATCAAGCCTAAGCCCCAACTCCGAAATCTTCTTCTCAACCAAGGCTCCGCTTGTCGGTGGCGGCAGAGGCACTATCCGAAAGATGTCGTCTTCCAGGCCGTGGGAAGCCTTGGACTTGGGGTTTTTGGATCTGTTTAGGGTTTGGGGTTTAGGGTTTAGGGTTTAGGGTTTGGGGTTTAGGGATGTGTCGAACATTTCGGTGTGAGCTTTTGGGTGTTTGGTTTAGTCAGCTGGGTGAGTAAGCACTGATCCCGTGTGAACCTGAAATATTTCGGAGTTTTTTGTTTCGATCGACATGGTCCCCCAAACCCTGAAGATATAGGGACTTTCAGAAACTGAGGTAAGAAAAGTCCGTATTTCATGAACTCAACAAGCTGCCCTGAATTTTGATAATCCCTCCTTTCTTTCTGAGTCTTGCAGCCCCAGCCTGCGGTGCACTGCCCAAGCAACTCTTCACGACCCCGAAAAGCTTGGTCATGACCGTGTTCCACGCTTTTCTGCCCGTCTCTTCTGAGAGCCTGACCCATATCAGATGTGAGCTCCGCTGGACAAGGTCCAGAACCAGCACCACCACGGAGGACTCGGCCTCTTGCAGGTGGAAATGATTCGAAGCAATCCCAAACGCTCAGCACGTCAATCAGGAGGCCTGAACGAACAGGTAGAGAAGAGTTTGGGATCTCTGACGCCATAATTATGTAAGGATTCTTTACGATGTACTATAACTATAACCAACATGCAAAACCCTTTTGTAGCATCTAGGGAATCTAAGGGGTCTTTGACAATGAGGGGCAAGTATGAGGGTCGTGAGTACAAGGACTCCAAAAATCGTGTCCCAGGAACTATGTCACGTTTTCAGTTTGCAGAGCTCTGGCAAACTAAGTTGCGGCTGGCTGCCCAGGCTTGGGAGAGTTCGGGCTTGGCACGTTGATCTGCAGAGTTCACTTCTTGCTTTCAGGGTTCAGGGTTTAGGGTTCGGGGTTCAGAGTTTGGGACTTATGGGATTTGTGGTCTGGCGGCTTCTGGTTTGCAGGGTCAGGGTGGAAACAGTTGTAAAATCAAGCACCCAGGCATGAAAGTTAGGTGAACATCCTTCACGAGTTTCGGAACAAAACGCCCAAGTTCTTGACCCAAGGACCGTCAACTCTAAGAAGCCAAACCCCACCCCTGAAGAAACCCCTAAACCCTCATCGCCAAACCCTTGATGAGGACCTGTAGCTCCTCTCACCCTACACCTTAAACACCCTAAACTCCTAAGCCCCAAACCCCTAAACTCCTAAACCCCTGAGCCCGGATTCCCAAACCCTAGACCCCTGAACCTCTAAACCCCGAAATCCCAAACTACCCCGGAAGCCGGAGACCATCAAAAGAGCCTTGCAGGTCTCACTGATGCAGCCACCCCAGCTAGGTTTCGCCTGCACAGCATCTGGTTTACGGGTTAAGGGTTTAGGGTTTAGGGTTTAGGGGTTTAGGGGTTTAGGGTTTAGGGGTTTAGGGGTTACGGGTTTAGGGTTTAGGGTTTAGGGGTTTAGGGGTTTAGGGTTTAGGGGGGTACTTGAAGCCTCAGCCCTAGAGCCATAAACCCATAAACCCTAACCCTCAACCTGGGGCCTGAAAACCTAAGCAGAAGCCGTAAACCCCGAAGGGTTCCTTAAAGGGATCTATAAAGGGTTCCTTAAAAGGGATCTATAAAGGGTTCCTTAAAAGGGATCTATAAAGGGTTCTATAAAGGGTTTAGGGTTTAGAGTTTCCGAAAATAGGGTACCCCGAAAGCCTACACCTGAAACCGCTAATACACACAGCCAGCTGTGACTATGATAGCAACAATAATCATAATAAAGATCATCATAATACTACTGATAATATTGAGAATAGCAGCATTAACAAAAATAGTCATCATCCTCCTCATCATCAGCATCACCATCAAACGTGCTTGCGCTGCTGCAGGGATCAGGGCTTTTGAACTCGAGACTTGCTTTGAACCTCGGGACCAAACCCCTTTGGTGCAAAGGGCAACTAGACCCCTCGAAAGCCCTGAATCGTGGAAGTTTCTACAATAGGGTCCTGGCGCCTCTGAAAGCAGAGCTATAATCAGCAACCGCTTCTACAGCAGGGCTTTGGGGCCTCTTGTTGTAGAACCCTACGAAACAGCCGTAATTTGCAGTACCAACAGCGAGCCGCCTAAGCCAAGAGCTAAAGAAGCAACCATGTTGTTAGGAACTGACAAATCTTGGAGAAAGCCCCCTCAGTATTTAATATACAGTGACCTTTTCAGTTAGAATAGAGCAAAACATCGCATGACTGAAAAGGGACGGAAAAGCCGCCAGAATAACCTGTATGTCGACCTCGAGAAAAGGAAGACAACCCTAAGAGCTACGTAGGCCCACAAAACCGAAAGGCAGCTCCAGGTGCCTGTCCGAGGCAGGCGATGGTCGGCTGATGGTAACCTCCCACGCTTTGGACGGTTTTATTCCAAAGCAAGCTGTCGCTTCTTGCAGCCAAGTAAGACGCCCAAGGCAGCACTTGTAACCTCAACGACAGCTTTCTACGAAAACCCAAGTACCCGACACAAACCAATAAGTTCGAATGGGGGGCTTGTGAAGTTTAGAGTTCATGGGTTCAGAAGCACGGGTCCACGCCCCGAGGGCGACCCGGGTGCCCCACCCCCGAGGAAGGCCACGTCCTCGACCTTACCAGTGATGCGACGGGCTGCGCTTCGGAAATAACAGGGTTGATCTGATTTTTTGCTGGACTCAGCTTCGTGTCTTCAATGTTGAGACAGCATTATTCTTTGCCCATGCGAGAGCGGTGACAGACGCGGCTGAGTGCGTCTTCAGTCTAACCACAAACTGGCACGCGTGCTCTTTACAGGTGCACAAAACATCACAAAATCTGCAGAATCGGTCGGTAGTTCCATGGGGTGCATCTGCCCATGTCAGCACTGTAAGATCGAACGGTTTCGAGCCTCGGGTGTTCGGACAAAAGCAGCAAGCATGCCTCTCTGGAAGTAGGATCATCGGCAAAATGGCTGAGTTGAGATGAATCTTCAGTTTTGCTCCTTCAGCCTCCTCGCCAGCTTCACCGACGTAATGTAGGGGCCTGAACTAAGGGTTTTCGGGGTACATTGCATTATGATTTTATGGGAAGAATAAGGAGATTGTGTGAATTCCTCATTTTTGAGACCCCTATATCAACAGCTAGAAAGATGCTGGAACACAGCTACATCCTCTCCATGACGAGACCTCCTGCAGGTTCACCGCAGACCCTGCAGGCTTCAATTTTTACTCAGTGTCTGGCATGATGCATCCGCAGCTGCGACCACGCCTGCTCAATGCTTCCGGGGCTGTTTCATATGGGCATATCAGAAACCGACGGTCGAGACATGCCCTCAGTGGTGGAATCCTTGTTCCAAGTACCCCCGGACATAAGCTACCCTTAATCTCGAGAAAATCCCCATATGGCCAGGCATAAACAACACGAAGTATCGGTCTAGTATTGTTTTGGACGGGTTGGCTATCATGGTCGAAGTGCACGGCTTTTCTGTCGGTTTCTAGGAGCATAGAAGATGGGCAACAGAGAAAGACAGCGGAGAGTGGCATGGAAGATGGGTTAAACGCATGAGTGGATCTAAGGTGTGAAGCTTCAGACACCCTTTCGGCACGCAGCAGCTGTCGGCGGGTAATGTGGCGGCGATTTGAATCCTGTGACCCTAAATACTGCGCTTATTTTTTCCTGATTGGTGGTATGTTTTTGGGTGGTTGCTCCTGTCTGCTAATGGTCAATCTTAAGGCACCCACGACCTAAACCCCCGTCCAAACCCTAAAACCCTGGCCCTGAAGCCCGAAACTCTCCCGAAACCCCACCTACTGAAGCCTAAACCGTAACCATACTGTACTATTACTGTACTACTACGGTACTACTATTGTACTACAGGACTACTACTGTACTATTACCGTGCTGCTACTGTACTACTGTACAGTACCAGGCCTCAGACTTGTTCGATTGTGGAGGAGTGTAGGCTGGAGGGAAAAGTCTCAAAAATGAAAGGTATTTAGTCTTGGTAGTTATCTTGGAGTGATCGGGGCTTGGCTTCGAGCTTTTGGTAAATCCCAAACCCCGGCATTCGCGCAGAAGCGCAGACCCTCCACCCAAGCCCTCCCCAAAGCCCTCGGACCCCCCAATTCCCTTCTAACTTAGTCAAAGCACCCAGACCCGTCCAGGGGGTCACGGACACGAAGTGCAAGCATCTCAAACTCCAGCCGTTAGTTGACGGACTTAAGAGACCTGGTGTTAGGGACCACTGGGGCCTCATGGGCCTTGCGGTTTAGAGGTCGGGGTTTAGGGTTTAGGGTTTAGAGTTCGGGGTTTAGGGGTTTATTTTTCACGGTATTGGGGCGAAGGGTGTTGAGAGCATGTCTTTGGCTCTTTGGATGCGGATTCAACAACACTTGGCACGATACCGGGGTTCTTGCGCTTGCCACTCTTATTGGATACTATAATTCGAGCCGAAAAGTTTTCTACCAGGGTTCTGTATCAGATTTTATGTACGGTTCCAGGGTTTGCTTCTCGGTTCTTTACCACGTAGATGCATGCAGCTTCGAAGGCACAGCAAACGATGAAACCGCAAGCGTTCTTTACATGGATCAGGCCTCATCTCCGGAGAAACCCGAAAGCCCTGAGAAACCCTCAGGGTTTAGGGTTTAGGGCTTTGGGTTTAGGGAGGAGTTTAGGGGTTTGGGTACAGGGTTTAGGGTTTAGGGTTTAGGGTTTAGGGCTTTGGGTTTAGGGAGGAGACCGTACCCCAGTGTTCCGCCTGCATGTTGTAGGGGGCTTTCAGCCCACTCGGCTGCTCCGAATCCTGTCCAGGGGCCGACTATTTTGAGGATTCTTGCTCCAAATTATGGTAGGGATCCGCATATGACTTAATAAAGCATATTCCTTAATTCCCTTATAGAGCCCTTATAGGTCCCTTTAAGACTCGGGAGTTAAGTTTTCAGACCGCGTGTTTAGCTAAGTGATCAGGCCTCAGGATTCAGCACCTACTTGTCATTGGCGCCTAGCCCCTCCTTTGTTGAGCTAGTAGAGCATACCCTCCCCCCCTTTCTGATAAGATCCCTCCGACGCTGACATCTATTTTCGATTTTCTGCTGCTATTCGTGTTTCGGGTGAGAAGATGAGGAAGCAAGTCTTGTATCCCTAAACCCTAAACTCCTAAACCCCTACCTCCTCAAAATCTCAAACTCAAAGCCCTGAACGCAGCCGAGCTGGCGGTCTGCAGGGGGCGCGCCTGGCTAAACTGCAGCGAACCCATCAGCTGCACGGAGTCGCGCCCTCGCAAAGCAAAAGGCTGCAGGTTAGGGTTTAGGATTTAGGGATTAGGAAGTAGGGTGGTTTGGCCTGGCAAGCTTTCACTGAGACTTCCTGAAAACTCCCCAGAGCTCCCCCAAAATATCCTAGCCAATGCTTGGGTGGGTAAGAAATCTACTATACTTGCCCTGATAATTGGGCTGGGGCTTGGCGGCGGTTTTAGATAGAACTCCAAGAAATATTCAGGCACCCATATTATCTGGGAAGCTGCTAAAGACCCGAGGCTCGCCTTAGAGGCTGAATCCGCAAGTAAACCCAAATCCTAAACACCTAAACCATATGGGCATTTCCGAACATAGGGGACCCTGAGATAGTACCTAAATAGTAGGATCCTTATAAAAAGGACCCCAAAATAAGTTTCGGAAACTCCCATTCAGAACTGTCATAGAAGCCCTAAGAAAACCCTTGTTTTTCGATCTGAAACCCCAATCTGAGGCATCCACGCAAGACGGCCGATGAGCCGCAAGGGAACACGGTGAGGCGCTCAGGCAGGCTATGCACCAACAGACCTCAACTAGTTCATGGTTGGGATAGGATTAAAACTGTACATTTCTATTCCTTACTGGGTTTAAGTAACCATAAAAATGTAAAATGTTGCGCCCCCGCTATGACAAAGTCAAGGATGAGGAGCTTAAAAGTTCAGAGCTTCGGCTTAGAGATTTCTGTTTAGGGCTTATCAGGGGCACCGGAAAGGAAGTTACAAGTAAGTTAACCAGAACCGTGAGGCCTAAACCACCCCGGTTTTTCTAACCCGACTTACCAAGTTACCTGATCCTCTCAATAACTCGCATCTCAAACCCGTCATGGACGTTCCTGGAAATCCCGGTTCAACCTGCCCCACTAAGTCGCCTGATGGGATTGGAAGCCTTGGGGTCGAGGCCTTGCGACTTGGGAAGATCAGGCGTTTAGGGTTTAGGGTTTAGGGTTACAGAAAAACCTACCTTTGGTTAGTAGAGAATGGAAGAATGGTAGTAATAGTTGTTATCCGCCGACCCCTCTGGGGCGGTGCCCAGAAGTTAGACTTGCTTGGGCGTCAGTTCCATGCCCACTCGGCCTATCCTTGTCGCTAGGTCTAGTAAGACTAATTTGCATAGGCTTTAGTAGAAATTCGTAGTCTTAGAGTAATTTTATTGAATCCCAATGCATGCCCAACCCTTCCCCAG
>BGNK01000841.1:123115-195583 GCA_003297005.1 Symbiodinium sp. clade A Y106
CCTACTCGGCCCTACTCGGCCCCACTCGGCCCGAACCCCCCAGGCGGTTCCTTTCGGTTTTGGGGTCGGCGGCATTGGCGGCAGCCATTAAATAATTGTACCCCATTCCTCCATTCCCTACTAACCCAAGGTAAGAGAAAAAGGGTCCGGGGTGATGAAGGCTCAAGGTTTTTCGCCTTTGTTGGGCCTGAGTTTGGTGTGTCGGGGTTTAGGCCTAATTGCTCTACAAGGGGTGCTAATGTCAAAGTGGTACTGTCTCTGTGATTGATTGTTGTTCGGGGCTACCACTCGTGGTGTAAAATTATAATGATTACAACTACGACCTACTTCAGATATCAGTGGACGTGGTAAGCGGAGATGTGAATAAGGAAACTACAGTTATATAGGTATATCTACACAGCAGAGCCGGATCTTCTCAACCCAATCCATCCGGGGCAGGGACATCGCTGCTCAGGATCTACGGCGACCTGAACTCAGGCAGCCAAATCCGAGGACGGAGTAGGCTTTGAGATCATGTGGTGGCCTAAATCATTAGAACAGGGTTTTGGGGTGGATGCGGGCGAGAGCAGGTTTTGGGGTATGTACATTATCATCTTCTCTTAATGAGAAACCCTAAGGAATAACATTGGAATTCTTGTTAGGGCGATGCAGTAGGCCTCTAGGTCAGAGTCATAGGCTTCAGGGTTTCCGGTTTAGGATTGACGGCCGGTGGATGACGACATTTCGGGTTGTCATGTTTAGTTCTGTGAATGGCTATATAGGTGTCGAAACCTGAAATCTGAACTGCTCTATAAAACCCGAAACCTTAAACCTTAGACTGTGATAGAAACCATCAAAGGTGAACTCTGAAGCTCAAGGCCTAAGGCGCAGAGCCTCAGCACACAGGATTATCTGACCCGGAGTTCCAAGTCCTTGGGAAAAGTTCACGCGGAGTGCTCAGTGTTGCGGCTTTAGGGCTTAGGACAAGCAGATTAACAGAGGCAAGCCCGGAACATCAATCTTTGAGATACCCTGAAACCGGAAAGCAAAAACTTTCAAACCCGAAAGCCGCGCGCCCCCCAAGAAAGGAAACCCTCATAAAGCCGAAGCTCCGTCCAAACCCCCGAGAACTGCACGCCCACTTGGTCCACGCACTCTAACCCCAAAAAGTCCTACGTAAGGCCTGAAACCCAAAGAGACCTACTTCCACCAGAAAGACCCGAGACATGATCGTGATCTGAGTTGCAAACGGGCTACTCACACAAGGACTATATGGAGATGCTCTTACTCAGTCGAGCTCCAAAAAAGCACATACGCAAATAATAGGATAGGGATATCCCACATAACCCCCCTTATAATGAAGTCCAGTAAGGTAGGGATATCCCTAAAATGCTTGTGCTTATGTCCTTTTTGGGTCCTTCACTCAGAGCTCCAAAAGCAAGGGTGCTTCCCACCTTCGGCTGGAAGCCTTCCCGCAGCACCGACGCAGCTGTGTCCTATAGCCCCGACAGTTGGACCGAAGCTTTGAGGTTTAGGGTTTAGGGCTTAGGGTTTAGGGTTTAGCGTTTAGGGTTCAGGGTTTAGGGTTTAGGGTTCAGGGCTATAATACCCCAACAGAGGGTTCAGGGTTTAGGGTTTGGTTATTGAAGCCGTCCAAGCCCAATTAAGGTGGCCCCAAAAATACCCCAAGTGACGAGTGTGCCTTCCCTCGGAGCTACAGGCCTTGCAGGTCGATGCCCTCTGCAAACCTAAAGCTCCTGAAACCCTAAACCCTAAACGCACCCCGAACCCTGAGCCCCTAAACCGTGCCGTCAACCCCAACCCCAGACTGAACGCCGTGGGCGTGGGGCAAAGTCGAGACCCCAAGCATCTGAAGGGCAAGTTCCGGGACCTTAATAATCAAGACAGGATTTCCGAAGGCTTTACGAAACACAGAGGGGCCACTCCTTTTTCTGCATCATACTTTACATGGAACATGGAACAGCCGTCACGGCAAGGCGACGTAGGAGGCCGCCTCCTCTCGCCTCCGCCTACGAGCCATCAACAGGACGACTGAGCCCAGCAGCAAGTTGAGGGTTAGGCTGGCAGCCAACACAGCCAGGTGCATGCTTCCATTGGTGTCTGCAGCATCGGCGTCTGACCTTTCTGGGCACAAGAGCAATTTTCAGACTCAAAGTAAGACGGATCCTTTACACTCTTACCTGATACCGCAAGTATCTAGCAGACAATGCTTCAAAAACGTCTCGGCCACTTCGATGAGAGCAGCGATGTCGGCCCGATTGCACGTCGCAGCTCAAGCGGAGGGGGACTCTCCAGGAGAGCTCCCCGAGCCGAGCAGGCGTCATTCTTCTCTTCCGAGAGGTAGCGCATGTCGCAAATGTAATCGAAGTAATCATAGTTGCCTGTGCAACACAGTGAAAGCTCGGGAAGCAAAAACCACAGAAGCTCTGAACCGGAAAGTCTAGGATGAGGTCAAGCGTTCAGCAACAGCGTCGTTTGCATCCTCATGCGAACAATGGCAGAGATTGAAGCAGGCCTGGCAATCATACGACCACGGTGATAGTGATGCCGCATATGATGAAGATGATGATGATAATGATGACGATGATGACGATGATGATGATGATGCCATGGTGATGATTGTGCCGATCATCACCACCATCATGATTATCGTATTTGACATCTTGATGGCCGTACTCATCACTCTTCCCAAAACCGTCACTGCCGTAGCATCCCCGCAGCATCATCATAGTTGTAATCATGACCACACGGCCACCATTATCACCACCCTCATCATTCTCATCATCGTCATCATCAATCCAAATGATTGCGGAGATACAGACCGGGTGTTTCGCAGCCCGATTCATACATTCCCTAAACCCTAACCCCTAAACTCTAAACTCTAAACGGATTAAGGGTTCAGGGTCTGAGAGTTTAAGGGTTATGGGACACACACACACACTCACACACACCCACCCACCCACCCCAAGTTCGAGCCTACGGTCTGAGAGAACATGTGGCTCACGTAAGTGCGCAGGAGGCCCGGGTCTCTCTGCAGTGCGATCCACAGCTCCTCTCGGAAGGTTTCTATTGCAGTTGCCGGGCCGTTCACTCATATCCCGTATTTTCCAAGAAAAAGATGGGAAAAGAGGGTTTAGGGTGCCAAATCATGATTTAGGGCTCAAGGCGAAAATCGGAAGTGTCAGGCTTGAAGAGCAAAAAGCCTAGGTCCTACGTCCTTGATCCGAAGCTCAGCCCTCTGTCCCCCCCGAAATCTGGGCCCCAAACACCACACCCGGGATGCCAAGCTACAGCTAAAAATGATCCCGACAAGTCGACGTTGGCCAAACCAGTGGTCTACACAACCTCCAACCTCCAAAGGTTAAGAGTCCTGAACCCCTAAACCCTAAACTTCAATCCCTTTAAAACACACACACACAGATCTCCAGGGAGTCGAACCGTCGTGGAGCCCGCTTCCCCCGAGTTTCGGATCCTGAAGCTCTTCCGGATCCAGGCCCACACCATACTGGTCGCGGAAAGAATACCTGGGGAGGGATTTGCAGTTTCAGCAGTAGTTGCAGAGCGGCATAGCGCCACAGTGGCAGTAGCAGTAGAAGCAGCAGCAGCATTAGTAGCAGTCGTCGTCGTCGTTAGTAGTAGTAGTAGTAGTAGTAGTAGCAGTAGCAGTAGCAGTAGCAGTAGCAGTTTCAGTAGCAGTTTCAGTAGCAGTAGCAGTAGTAGCAGTAGTAGCAGTAGTAGCAGTACTAGCAGTACTAGCAGTAGTAGCAGTAGTAGCAGTAGTAGCAGTAGTAGCAGTAGTAGCAGTAGTAGCAGTAGTAGCAGTAGTAGCAGTAGTAGCAGTAGTAGCAGTAGTAGCAGTAGTAGCAGTAGTAGCAGTAGTAGCAGTAGTAGCAGTAGTAGCAGTAGTAGCAGTAGTAGCAGTAGTTGCAGTAGTAGCAGTAGTAGCAGTAGTAGCAGCGGTAGAAGGAGGAGGGGGCGGTTTTAGGGGTTCTGCGTTTGGTGGCCCAAGGACCCAGGGCCCTGAAAAGAAGAGGAAGGAACATGATATCGGACAGCCGAAGCCGGAAGCCACCGGCCTACTTCACCTCGTCCAGCTTGGGCTTTGGTTTGCCCGGGTTCAGAATTTTAATGTGTAAGGTTTAGGGTAGGGATTTGGAGTTCACGGTTAGAGTCCCAGTGTCTGAGTTATACCTTTAACTGAACCTCCGAGCACAAAGTGCCTTGCGTTCTCCTCCCTGAACCCTAAACCTCAAGGCTTTCTTTTTGAATCAACCCCAAGGCTTCTCTTTAAACCAACCCTAAGCCTTCTTTCCTAAGCCTTCTTTTTCAACCAACCCCAAGGCTTCTTTTTAAACCAACCCTAAGCCTTCTTTTTAAACCAAGCCTAAGCCTTCTTTTTAAACCAACCCCAAGGCTTCTTTTTAAACCAAGCCTAAGCCTTCTTTTTCAACCAACCCTAAGCCTTCTTTTTAAACCAAGCCTAAGCCTTCTTTTTAAACCAACCCTAAGCCTTCTTTTTCAACCAACCCCAAGGCTTCTGTTTAAACCAAGCCTAAGCCTTCTTTTTAAACCAACCCTAAGCCTTCTTTTAAAACCAACCCTAAGCCTTCTTTTTAAACCAACCCCAAGGCTTCTTTTTAAACAAAGCCTAAGCCTTCTTTTTCAACCAACCCCAAGGCTTCTTTTTAAACCAACCCTAAGCCTTCTTTTTAAACCAACCCTAAGCCTTCTTTTTAAACCAAGCCTAAGCCTTTTTTTTAACCGACCCTAAGCCTTCTTTTTCAACCAAGCCTAAGCCTTTTTTTTTAACCTTCAACACCTGCTCCAGGTCAACTTAACACCGTTCAAGGCACTGCTTCTGCCAGAACTTCCAAGAAACCTCCTCGTCCCTGCCCAGCCGGTGCAGCTTCTCCCATCGGCTGTCCATGTTCAGCTGGATGTCGGTATCCTTCAACATACATTCAGAAGAAATCGATGTAAAATTGAGGCAGGGATTCTCTATGCTAAACTCTGAACCTGTGAAGCGACGCGAATGCCCCTGAGCCTGAATCCCTGAAGCTGTTTAGGCTGAAGCTCTTAAGGGCTTATAGGGTTTAGGAATTCAAGGCTTAAGATCTCAAAACCTCTGCTTTGCAGGGCCAAGCTCCGCCAAGCGTAGGAAGTACTGCGAGAAGTCGGAGACCTGGTGCTCTTTGGACACCTCGAACATCCTTCGGTTCAGGCTTCAGAGTCCGGGGTTTAGGGAGTTTAAGGGTTTCGGGTTCCGGGTTTAGGGGTTTAGGGTTTAGGGTTTAGGGCAGTTTAGGGAGTTTAAGGGTTTCGGGTTCGTGGGGCCTTCCACTCTTGCGGTGCGTCGAAGAAGGGATATGGTCTGTAGGGTCAGCATCAGGTGCGCTACTCTTCTGAAACCCTGCAGGGGAAAAGCAACTGTGCTGCAACTCCTGCATCCCTTTGCCCAAAACCTTCAACACAGACCTGTCATGGAGACAAAGCCTTTCATGACCCCAAAGCCCCCCCCAAACCGCTACGTCCTAAAGAGAGACCTCTACACTCCCAAGTCCTACACCCGAAACCCGGCACCCTGCAGGCCCAGAGCCAATGTATAGAGGCCTGAAGAAGCAGGAAGAGTATCCCTCTATCGTCTCTCTATACACAGCAATATACCTCCATGGCCCTGCTCTATCTTTAAAAGGGGAGGGTATAAACCCTCGTAGACGCGATAAAAGAGCCTTGCAGAGCCCTTATAAAGGCCCATGTAGAACCCTTGTAATTACTATCTTCAACCCCATTAAAGCTTGAGCTTTTTTGTTCGGCTCTATACACCCAGAGTGTGGTCCTCCAAGAAGGGTTGCAATGCTTCCGCGGGGTCACGCCTGGGGCAACTGAGAGGCTGAAAATCCCTGCATCCAGACTTAGGATTTCGAGTTCAGGGTTTAGGGTTTCAAGGTTTAAGGGCTTTGGGGGGTAAAGGTGTGGACCCCAAAAACCCTAGGCCCTGAACCGGGGTTCATGAACTCAAGGTTCCTTGGGGCTTCCTGCCTGCGCTCACCAAGATGGAGGATACCGCTCGTGGCCGCGGGGTTTCTTCCCAAACCTCACTGAAAGAAATCTGAAGCTCCGTATTTCAGCATGCAGAAAAGGAATCTGTTTTTTCAGGTATAACTTGGTAAACCTTACGGTGACCCTTACAGCAACCTTATAGTGACCCTGGCAGTAGCCTTGATAGACCTTGCAGGCTTGTTGCAAACATAAATTGGCCCTCAGTTCTGTGATCCCTTCGACAACCCAGCTCTCATTACAAGATTGATTACAAGGCCAGCCATGATCGCCGGCTAGGCCAGTACCCACTAGGCTCGACACTCACAAACCCAATCATCCCAGTTTGCAGACCCCAGGCCATGCGAAACTCGTCGTTGGAATGATCTCCATAGAGCTGTACCTGCAACAGAACAGCCGCGAGTTGAGACCGGGAGCAATGATATCTCAAGAACCAGAATTGTGTTTGCGAGATATTTTACCAAAGTTGTCTTAATGAGGAATAGTGTAGATACTTTTCGGGGATTGACAGTGGAAGACCGACGTTTGGGGTTTGGGGCAGTGTTTTGTTGGCTCGAAACCTCAAATGTAAGGGGCACTGTTTGGAAGTTGGCGGGGTCTCAGGACTTCGCAAGCTGATCGGCGTTCCAACGCAGAACTCAGGAGCTTCTGGGAACTGCGGAAAGTGCCAAACGTTCACTGATTAGTAGCGATTGGAATTCTGGATTCGGGATTGCAGAAAGCAGAACCACTGTTCCGTCATAATCGTTATCATCCTGCGAATGGTAGCGATGGAGAGAATCATGGGAGCAGCAACTAAACGATAAACCCTGAACCTCAACAACAATCAGCATCACCGTAAAAAAAGAAGCTGGTGATTGTCGAGTTCCAGCCTCGATAATGTCTGCAAAGTCCTGTGTGAGGTGTTTGAAGTCATCCTGGGTTCTTGTTACCGGATTTAAGTTAAGTTACCATACTAAGGAAACCATATTATTTACTACAGATCCCTATTATGGTATCTTAAACTAAATTCCTTAACAAGAACCCAGCATCCAGATGCTGTTGGCAGAAGTTGTTGCTTCCAACCTGGAAGGGGTGCAGGAGAGCGTTTCTGCAGGTGCAGGGGTTGCGGGTCAGGGCTTGAAGTATTGATTTGGGAATGTTGACAATAACCACAACAATCATGAATCTGCGTATGATACTGACCATTCTGATATTCAATACTGCAATAGTAAGCTCTCCTCCCTGAACTACTACTCGGCCTGGCAAAGAAGATGACACTAAATTCGGGTCCAGATGTCCCAAACCCTACACCCCAAAGCCTCCAAATCCCAGCCATGAAAACCGGATCCTAAAACCCCCAAACCCTAAGAAACATCTTCTGGATCCCTTTGCGGATCTCTGATCCCTTAGTGGATGGCAGGATGACACAGTCCTAGACACCCCATCCCTTTGCGGATCCCTTGCGGATCCTAAACCCCCAAGCCGCCGGCCCATCGCCTTGTTCCCGGGCGGCACGTGCCCTGCGACGATGACGCGCTGTCCCGAGCTACGGGCTTCTAGGAGCTCCTGAAGCAAAGAAAGCCAAGGATCTAGTTAGGGGTTTAGGGGATTGAGGGTTAGGGGTTTAGGGAGTAGGCGTGTAGGGGTTTAGAGGTTTAGGGGTTTAGGGGTTTAGGGGCTTAGGGGCTTAGGGGCTCAGGGGTTTAGGGGTTTAGGGGTTTAGAGTTTAGGGTTAGTAGGGGGTTTAGGGTTCAGGGTTTAGGGGGCGTTTGTTAGTGCTCAACGGGCTGCATCGGGGCTTTACAGGCTGCAGGAAGTTTGAGAAGGCATTTCGGATTTTACGCGCTCGTTTGGGAAGGGTTGAAAGTTTGGGGGGGTTTCGTATTCGCGGGTTTATGCATACCCAAGCTCGAATCCTGTCTACATACGTTCTGCTCACTTGGGTTCAGAGAGCTGAGGTTTGGAGGCTGGTTTAGGGTTTAGGGTTTAGGGTCTCGCTACAAGAGCTGATTCGACAAGGCAACGTCTACAGACGCTGGACAAATCTGGGAGTTTCCGAAAATTAGGGGTACCTTATTTTTGGATCCGTATAATAAGGATCCTACTATTTAGGGTACTATGTTAGGTTCCACTCTTTTCGGAAACCCCCATCTCATGAACAAACTTGACAAAGAAATTCAACCCGACAACTCCAGTCTGTGTTCATGGGCAAGGAAGAAAACACCCTGAGCCCCAGAGCCAAAACTCGAAACCCTGAGCCCGAAACCCCAAGCCCTACACCCAAGGCCTTAACACCACATAAAAGGCTTGTAGAACCCCTATAGAACTGTCTTAGAACCCTTTTGGAACCCTAAACCGTGAGTCCTGAACCGCAACTCCCCAACCCTAAACCCAAAGCCCTAAAGCGCTAAACCCTAAACCCTAACTCTAAACCCTAGGCCCTAAAGCCTAAACACAAAACCCGAAACCCGAAACCCCAAACCCTAAACACTAAACTCGAAACCCTAAAGTCCTGCCGGGCCCAAGCAAGCTGCCCGTACGGGTCAGCGGGACGTGCGTCGCAATCAACGAAGATCCTTGGTGTGCTTGGAGCTTGGGCTTCATAGTGTGTTTGGGGTTTGGAGTTTAGGGGTTCAGGGGTACCCTAAACCCTAAACCCCAAACCCCAACCCTGATTACAGCTTGGGAGTTTTGGGTGTCTTAAAGCGGTGAGGTAGCTTCTTGCTCGCCACATCCTCATCCCATACCCAGCCGCTGGTGTCCGAACCCTCAAGGGGAGCATCCGGGCCATGGTAGAGGTTCGCCTCAGAGACGTCCTGATGATGATGATGATGATGATGATGTGTTCCAGATTTTGGGTGTTGGGTTCAGGGCCCAGGGTTGAGGGTTCAGGGTTTAGAGGTCAGGGTTTAGGGTTTCGTCCTGATGATGATGCACATGCTTCTTTGGAGCAGCATTCCAATCCAGAACTTTCTGACTCCAGACCACCGTGTTGAGCACAATCACCTTAAGTCCTGGGCGAGGGGAGGCGGAGTAGTAGCCTCCCGCTGCAAAGGTCTTCAGCTGCTCACCGCTGAGCACTCCTTCACGTGCGTAGATGGAGGCCACGTACTGCTGCCAGGGGCTGTTTGGCTCCATAGACACATTGTAATTTGGGAAATAGTCATTGTTACCCATGGCTGGAAACCATGTAGGTGCCACTTTCTTCAACTTATCCGCCATCATCTCTATGACCATCTCGATTGTACGTGCTTGATGGAACTGACATGACAGCTGATGGCTGGGGATGTCCCCTGTGAACATCACGAAGTCCGGCTTCTCCGTCTCGGCAACGTGCGCCATGTGCTCGAGCACCGATCGGAGCAAAGCGAAGGGAGGATCACAGTTCAGCCTTCCCAAAGGGTAGGTCGCTGCTTCAGGCTCCACCTGTCGGGAGGCGCCGCAGAAAAGGATTTTATGGCAATCACGTGCCCGTGTGATTCAACAACCCCTGAAACATCTCCGCCCTTCCATGGATTATGGGCTTCAGGAGGAGCAGGCGCAGGAGCGGGAGCAAGAGAGACCCGCCAACAGTGACAATGGAGAGATCAAACACCCCCCCTTGATCAACAAAACAGTTTAAGTTTCTATGGGGTGCGCCTGAACCTTAAGGGGGATGAGATTCTAAGTACCCCGAAGAAGCGGATTTTGGACCCCTGACCTTGAAGGGCACACAGCTGGATTTATTGAAAGCCTCAGGAACGCGGCAGACGCCACCCTTCAAATGGCCGCGCTCCGGGTTGTAGAAGGGCTCGATGTGAACATCCGTCAGCTGTGCGAAACGGTAGCTGGTCTCGAGGCCGGAGAAAGACTTTGCCGTGCCACGTCCAGCAAGGAAAGCAACAAGTTGCCAGATGAACATCGACATCCCCACTCTGCACCGAGTTTCCGTACTGAACCCTGCTCCTCCATTTCCTGAAACCCTAACCGATAATCATGATACTGGAAGGCACAAGCTGAGGAGCCAAGCTGTGAGGCCAGAGACAAAGTGGCCGGAAGGGTACAGATCGACTGCGGGCGCTTGTAAGGATATAGTAATTATAGAAGTTTTTTGTGGCCTGTATCATAAAAGCGTGTGTTGGGATATTGTACTCTAGTATACACATACAGGGACTGTCAGGAAACATCATTGCTAAACATCTGCGTGCATTGCCGCTGATGATCCTTGCCTGGTACACTGGGGGGAAGGCTTGCCCAGCCAAAGATTCTAACAAACAGCCGCTGCTATCTTACTTTGGGGCGAATCAACGAGCACAATGCCAAACTGGGAGAACATCATGGAAGTGTCCCCTGTATGACAGACCTCCGCCGTCCGCTGCACCGCTGAACCCTCAAACCTGGAGCCTGCTTCCATGAACTTCGAAACCCAATAAAGGCTGACAAAAGCCCTAGAAATACCTACAAACATCCGACGACAAGCCTACATAAAGCACATACAAATCATGCCTGAACCCCGTAAGAACCCAAGAGTCTTGGAGCTTGGTTTGGGTTTCCCGTCACGACTATGTTCTTGGATTTGGATTGACGGATCTGTCAGTTGCTTTGAAGGAAGGAACCCGAAGCAGGGCTCCCCACGGCTGTGGAGATCAGCAGATGCTGACCGCAGGTCTGTATGCTTCCCAGTGCCTGCACCCGGGCTTAGTGTGTCTCCAAAACCCTTATCCAATGCTCATTTCATCGTCTTGATATGATGACTTCCACTGCTTCAATAAACGACGTTGTGGCACTAGTGATGCCAACACTGCTGCTGTGGAAGTTCTCACAAGATGACGCATCTGCCGGGATCATCATCAACAACGGCAGCAGCAATAACAAACAACAATAACAACAACAAAGAGCAGCAAACAGCAAACAGCTAAGGTCTAAGGGTTTGGGTTGTTTAGGTTTTAGGTGCTTAGAAAAATGGAAAAAAAACTCTTCTGCTTTCTTGTTGCTTCGGAAGTTGAACAGGGGATGCACTTTCTGTTGTCAGGCAGGCCCGTGAGCCCTGACTGTTGTTTCGTAGGCCATGATCAGGCTTATATAGGGTTTAGGGGTTTAGGGGTTTAGGGTTTAGGGGTTTAGGGTTTGTTTCGAGTTCGGTTTAGGGTTCAGGGCTGCGGCTTCAGATCTTTGACTCAAGAACCAAGCAAGCCACTAGGAGCAGCTGCTGCTCCTGCCTCCTGTAGCCGCAGCAGTAGCAGCCGAAAGCAACAGCAACTTCACCAGAAGCACCACAAACCCCAAAATTTGGGGATTTGGAGTGAAGGCTTTAGGGCCCTAGAGCTCTTGGGTTCTCGGGCGTTTTGACTTTACGGCCTTTTTGGTGAGAGCTCGAGTCGGAAGCTTCTGTTTGAAGGTTGAGTCTCGGTCTCGGTCGGAAGGAGGGAAGCCTGCTCGTATCGCAACACCACGAGGTAACTGGCCCTGCGGAAGAGGATCACCAAGTTCTCTGGCGCTCCTGCACAGGAACCTACCATAAGCCCTAAACCCTAAACCCCAAAACCTGAAACGACCAAACCTCAACCCGAAAAGGCATAGGCGTGGTTCCCTCTTAGCAGAAAGACTTCGAGTTTAGTATTGCAGGAAAAAAGGACACAAATCTTACATGCATCTGTGTGTAATATACATATATATATATGTATATATATATATGGGGCTCAAACGTTAGAATAAGATATGGGGTTCTTACTATCTACATGCGTGGGAATTATGAGGAATAGTACATTAAATCATATACGAGTACTAACTGACAATTGCTCATTGTGTTACTTCCAAAGGAGACCACAGCCCAGAATAACTAGACCCTAAACTTAACCCTAAATAAACTTCAGAAATGTCGGACTGCTGCATGGATTTCCGCGCCCTGAGTTTCTTTTATGCCGTTCATCGTGGATAATGCCTTGATGACAACAACATGGGTTCGGGGGTGTGCTATACAGTGTCCGTAACTAGGGACCTGAAAGTGATGCCACTACCAATTATTCGAACGGTTGTCTTGTCTCTTCGCTCGCTTCCGGTAAGACGACAATCATCTGTGGCATAGGCTTTGGGATTTACGGTTTCGCAGTTTAGAGGATATCTTTAGTACTACGGATTTCGCAAGTCTGATCTGGATTGAGGTTTAGGATTTAGGTGTTCAGGATTTCCGAAACCCTAAACCCTAAAACCAAAACCGAATGAGTCCTAAACCCCAGAGCCTGAGGTAGATCCATGACACCGAACAGCAGTCGGAACCCTGCCCCCAAAACTTTGGGATACCGGGGATTAGGGTTTACAGAGGGTTTGAGGGGTGTCATGGTTTAGGGCTAGAGGGGATGAGGGTATAAAAAAGGCCTAGGATGGGTTCAGGGTCTAGAGCTTAGCGTAGGGTATCTATTGGGAAGTGAATGTACTCGGGTATGGATCCCCTCAAGCTGAAGAAACAAACAGATGGAGGAAGATCGCGTGCCAGAAGTCCAGGTTGCAATTGCATCAATCTCCACAGCCCGCCACCCTTCACTCTCAAATCAGAAAGTAGTACACATTGCTATGCGCTATATGATACATAATACGTACTATGCAGATGCACCCATTCTATGACCAAGCATTCGAGAAGTGCTCTTGGCAGACATTTCGAAAAACCTAGCCTCTCAGGTAGGGGCGAAGGTCCTGGCCTCGTACCGGTGCCTACATAACTCCATCACAGGGGTTGAGGACGAGTGCAATCTTTGTGCATCGGGACTGTCAGGGGATATTCTATCCTAAACTCACCATGATTTGCAGGGCCTTATCGAAATCCAAGTTTTCAATATGGGAGTTTCCGAAAATAGGGGACCCTAACAAAGTACCCTAAAATAGTAGGATCCTTATTATATGGACCCCCAAATAAGGTACCCCTATTTTCGGAAACTCCCATATTGGGCTTGCCAGAGACTTAAGGTTGACGTATCTAGAGATTTGCACCTCTTGTTAAAGCAACACAGGGAAACTCCGACTGAAACCCGAAAACCCAACCGTTCTAGAACGCGGCCCCGTGCAAACTCGGCCAGAAAGCCAAAGATGTAAAACATTGCCACAAAATTCTGATGAAACACTCCTAGAACCACATAGAACCAGATCAGAACCCCCTTAGGACCCTTAATTAGAAAAGTCCTTTCAGCATCAGTACCCCCCCTCCCCCCTTGCACCCCTAAACCCTAAACCCCCCTAAACTGCAACCCCCAAACTCTGACCTGGCCGAGGACGGATCGTCGCCAAGGCCTCGGCGCGACCCGCCAAGTTCGTGGCAAAGGCGAGGCGGAGCCTCAAGGTTGGTCCGTCATACAAGGGCCTTAATCATTGTTGGAATGGGGTTGAGGGTTTAAGGCGATAACCTACAGCACAACTAGAGTAGGGCTCCTTTAAAGGCATCCTGACAGGTTCTATAAGAGGTCTAGAGTAGGGTTCTATATAGGGGCCTTAAAAATTATTGGAATAGGGTTTAGGGTTTAAGGTAATAACTTATAACATAATTAGAGTAGGGTTCCTTTAAAGGGATCCTTTTCGGGTATACTATACTGTAACTATAATATACCCGACGGCGGTTACATGGAGTATGGGGCTTCATGACTCATGACTAGAATAAGGTCCTTTAGGGGAAGCCTTGTAGTACCCTTACTTGAAGGAGCCCTTACAGCTGAGTCTCAGTCCTAGGGGGTTTTGGGCCTAGGCTTTGTGCAGGGATCAGGGTTTAGGGCATATGTCGTAGAGCTGAGGGCTGAGGGTTGAGGGTAAAGCCTTGAACTGTAAATCTCAAGGGTTCAACCTCCTCGAAAGCCGAAGAGCAGCCATGCTCATAGCCTGAAGCCTTGAAACCTTCAAAGCCTACATCCCACCCTAAGCAGAAAAAGCCCTAACTCTGAATCCGACTAAGTACACATCCTCAGCCCGAAGATTTCACCTAAAGCCCAAAGGCCTAAAGCCGAACCCGAAAATCACAAAACCCCACACCTTACAACCTAAACGCCCAAACCTGAATCCCAAGCCTTAAGCCGCAGTCCCCAAACCTCAAACTGCTGGACCTGTTCTGCTTTTGTAGGAGATGGTAGACTTCTAGTCGCTCCCCCCGGCATAGGACCTCGAAGGGGCAAGGCAGCCAGGCCTTGGGGCTTCAGGGGTCTTCGGCTTTATGCTTCAGGGTTTAGAATATCTATCTATGTAGATTTACATATATATATATATACATATATATATATGTATACATATGTATATATTTAACATATAGATATATATATATAATACGTATACATATATACTGTTTTATATATAGTTGGTCAATCCCCCCCCCCAGAATCCAGACGAGTCTTCTTGTCAAGTGGTCCTGTACAATCTTATGTCACAAGATGTTTACTCCTAAAGTCAAAAGAATCTATCGGTATTTTGCAGTGTTTTCTGCACTTCATGTACATGTCTACCTGACTCTTTCAAACACGCCGAAACCGAAACCAGATTCTGGTTCTGGATTCTGAGTTTGTCGAACTACTTAAAATGTACAGTTTGAATTTGAATAGACATAGCTTCTCTTTTTTCATACCATAAGTGGTAAGGACAACTCCTGCAGTGAAAACAAACATGCCAGTGGTATGTTCGGCTTGCTAGCAACAACACTAAACAGAGGTGTTGCCTATCTATCCGTAAAACAAAAAATTAAGCCTGGGCCCTTGTCAGACATGGAAAAGAACCTCCATGTATCTTCGTGCTTCAAGGGAACCTAGGACAACTTCATATCTTCAAAATTAGAGAAGACAAGCGAAGCTCAGTTGTTCTTTGTCAGGTGTTGTTTTCTAACCTTGTTTCATCACAAAGCAACACAATAAGCCACCTTAGCCCCGTATCAGTCGCTGGAACTCAGTGGATGGAACTCAACGAGTTCTTACAATCTACCCATACCACATAGTTACATCCGGGCGTTTAGGGAAAGAAATGGTCTCCCTAGACGAAACTCCAAACACATTCGGTCACAAGTAAAGTATGTCGAGTTTTACGCTTTGTACTTCGTGGGAATTAAGACAAGCATGTATCTGGCAAGCATTCGTTGTTCCTCTCAACACATTTGCTGTTTTTCGTATTAAAAGATGCAAGACGATCCTGGCTCAGAAAATATAACCGAGCTCCGCTGCACCGCGCTACTCGCACAAGTGATTTAGCTCCTGCCATCTTTGAATACAGCATGAAACAGCTCCAGCCCTATCCTCATAGCCTTCGAGAAATGGTGGAAACACATCTTTTCTCATTATGCTTTGAGGAAAGCAATAAAACATTTGACTTACCTCTTGAGCAAGGCTGACCTTGACTCGGTTATGATTTTGCTCCATGAGAGAAGAGTTAGTACTGCCAGTAATCGAAGCAATTGAAAGCTCATTTGCCAGGTTCCCCAGTGTCGCCTGAATGGTACCGGTTTTCCTGGTATTCAGTTTGAATAAGGGAACCCCACAAGTAATAAGGCAAGACAGTAGTATTGGGGAACTCACTTTATATGTAATGATATGAAATATCGGAGCTTATCAGCTTCTTCGGTTTGTGAATTCAAACAAAATACAAGACATACTTCTTCTTTGTTCAAGCAACGAGCAAGCAAAACAATGACTCGACAGTATCTAAACATGATGTAAAGTTCAAAGAACATGTGCATTCGCACAAAACGTTCTAAAGCATCCACAAACACAGGCAGGTTTCAATATTATAAAGTGCAGCTATTCTTCTATTTCTTTTCTTGAGCAAAGGTGATCTTAACAACAGCTATGACTTTGTTCGATGAAAGAAGCAAGAGCGCAGTCGGTAACTGAAGCAATTGAAGGCTCATGTATGAGTTTTAGGGTTTAGGGTTTAGGGTCCATGGTACAGCAGTTCTTCTATTACTTTTGCATTTCAGGTTTCAGGAATCTTGGGAAGTTCGAGCCTGGCAGTGTTTTCGCATCCGAGGCTGCCAAAACATCGCCAGGCTCCAATTTCCCCAAAATTCCTGAAATCTCAGCAACTATGGCCCCGCTCCTCATAGATGCCAGGATTTTGGGGATTTTGGAAAATTCGAGCCTGGCGATGTTTTGGCACTTCCAGCTTCATAAATTTTGGCGAAATTGGAGCCTGGCGGTGTTTTCGCATCCGAAGTTGCCGAAACATCGCCAGGCTCGAATTTCCCCAAAGTTTGCAAGGCCTGAAATGCCAAAACCTCGCCAGGCTCGAATTTCCCCAAAATTCCCAAAATCCTGGAATCTATGAGGCGTGCGGGTCCATAGTTGCTGAGATTTTAGGACTTTTGGGGAAATTGGAGCCTGGCGATGTTTTCGCACTTCCAGCTTCACAAATTCTAGGGAAATTGGAGACTGGCGGTGTTTTCGCATCCGAAGTTGCCGAAACATCGCCAGGCTCGAATTTCCCCAAAGTTTGCAAGGCCTGAAATCCTAAAATCATGGCATCTATGAGGCGTGCGGGGCCGTAGCTGCTGAGATTTTAGGAATTTGGGGGAAATTGGAGCCTGGCGATGTTTTCGCATTAGGAAATTGGAGCCTGGCGATGTTTTCGCATCTGAGGTTGCCCACCTCCCATGATCCACTGCTTGCAAGAAGCAGGCTCGGCTGGATCATGGGGGGGGCGGTGAGCATTTAGTTATAGATTTATGGATGCACTTATCTACATATTTATTTATTCAAGGCCTGGGGCTTTAGGGTTTAGAGTTCGCCAGCGCAGCTGTACGGAGCAAGGCGCCCTGATCACTTATGCCGCAAGCGAAGCGTTCCTTTTTCTAAGGGGGCTGCTTCTTGGGTTTAACCTGTTTGCTGTTGTCGCCCAACCCCCAAACCGCCGTTTTGAACGCTTTGCAAGTGTCCAGATACGGCCCTTTTGGGCCTTTTCCAAATCTTCGAATTTGTATTTTTCAGCCGGTCGAGGCCCCCCCCAAATTTGGATTTTTTGCTGTTCCAAACCCCCAAAGTTTGTTGTTTGGGCTTCCTTCTGCTCGTCAAACCACGACCTGCGCTGGTGCACTTATAGGCGCAAACCTTCTAAAATTTGGGGCACTTGGGGTTTTAGGGTTCAGGGTTCTGGGGCCTGGAGCTTGCTTGCTTGAAGAGACGAACCCCAAATCTCTAAACCCTGTAAACCCTAAGTTCAAAAGTCTAAACTCTAAACCCCATGAACGCCCGCATTTTGGGCATCGTCCTCTTCTCTTGTGGGGGACGGTTGGAGTGAACATGTTGGGCTTTGAGGGGGAGTCTTTCCCGGAAGGATTGTAGCATGACTTCTGCAACTGCTATTACTACCAGTTTCTTCGACCCCGCTGTGTTGCTATATAAGACTGACCGGGCCAATGAAAGCTTTGACACTGTAAGGGTACGAGATCTGATTGACTGCTGAAATACACGGCCGAAGCTTGGCCCTGTTTTATCGAAGCGTCTGGACCCCACGATCTGAGGGTCTTGAACGGAAGAAGCAGAAGCTTGCTGAATACTGGTGCTTATTGAAGCCTAATTATAATACTGCATGCTTTGCTGTGAACGAGCGGCGAGGTTGCTCGCCCCTGGGCTCGTGAAGGATGCACACGTAGAGCCTTGTGAGCTGTGGCGGCTTCGGGCTTAGGATTTAGGGTTTCAGGGGAGTGTTTTTGGTGCTAGGCACTGGGACAGTGGCTGCAGTAACACACCGACGCGCGAGGTTTCCAGAGTTGGGGGGTTCGGGTCTTCACTCTTTGGCCCTAAACCCTAAACCCTAAAAAGTCTAAACCTGAACCCGAAAACCCTGAACCCCCAATTCAGGTCTCGGTTTCGGGCAGTCTGGGAGTTGTCGCGTGTTCCGTGCTCATTCACCGGTATATAGGTCGAACAGACCCATCCGCCCGAAACCTCAAACCCTCCCATTCAAATGCGAAGATCTGGAAACTGAACCGCCCGAACGCCCCAACCCAACATCGGAACCCCTAGAGCCCAGAACCGCAATATTGGAGCCGCCAGAATTAGTATGGGGGATTTTAGAATAAATAGATATATATATATATATGAGGACTGCTAATATCACTAAGTATTCCTACCCCTAAACCCTAAACCCCTAAACCCCTAAACCCCTAAACCCCTAAACCCCTAAACCCCTAAACCCTAAACCCCGTTACCCTAAGCTCCCAAGCCAGCTGTCCAGGCTCCCGGCAGTCCACGACTGCGCTGGGAGCCAGCTGCTGGAAGACCCCGAAGCTCATGGCTCCAGTTCGGCTTCAGTGCCAGTTTAGGGTTTAGAGCTTAAGGCTTGTTCTTCAGGGTTTAGGGTGTAGGGGTTTTTGGGGTTTAGAGGGTTTTTTGCTGGAGGGTCTGGTTGGAGTCTGTCTCCGCGGAGGCTTTCTTGCGCTTTGGGTGGGCGGAGCTACCCGTGACAGCTTTGTATTTACATAGGGTTTTCTTCGGGACGTTTGGGGCTTAGGCTTTCTTCGAACATTTTCAATCACATTTTCGGCTCTTGCGCCGTACCGCGGGCCAGTTGATTGAACCCGCTTATAAAAGGCAGCTTCGGCCGGAACAGCCGTGTTACAAGCAATTCTGCTTAGCTTTCACAAGGCCCTGGCGGCAACTCCAAGAATCAAAAACATGCCAAGATAAATCCCCACCTCAAAAGCCGAATGCCAATCTCCCACCAGGACCAGATGCATTCTGCTCAGCTGGCATAGGAAGGTAAACAAAGTGCAGGCACACACATTACTTCACATGCTCGTTGAAACAAGACCCGAATCCTATCCGTGAGCACTGAAGACTTTACGGCGTAGGAACCAGCTTGTGAGGGTAATGGGATTTCCTTTTAATTTAGAGATCTGCATAGTTGCAAATTGCATCCCGCTCCCAGTCACCATGATACTTGTTGTGGAAAACAAGCCCAAACCGGCCCCATAGTTCTCGAGGCACGGCTCTGGGGAGCTCAATTCCCTTTGCCTGCCATATGACCACACAGTCGCATCGAGGCAAGATTTTTTGATTCCTGGCAGACGTCACGGTTTGTAGAAAGGCAGCCGCCGAAGCCGCAAGCCGTGCCGCCTGCGACGAGCTGTCAGGCTGACAGCTCCTGGGGCTTGCAATATCATGCTAGAGGTCCGTAATTAGGAACCATTGTGAGATCTGCTACCATCTCCACAGAGGATGAAGGCTACGACTGGCTGCATTGCTCGGGTTGCGAAGCAACACCGCAACAGACAACTCCAAAAGCATGACAGCATCCTCCCGCCCTGATGTGCAACAACATGTCACAGTCGTTTTTGCTCTTTCTGTAGGTTGAGAATGATGAGTTGATGACTTGAGGACCTTGACCGGAAACCTGGTGCGATAACTGAAGCAGCAGCCTGCAGATTCAGCAAGCTCAACAGTGCTTTCTTCTATTCCCGAACCCTGCAATCCATGCCCCAGAAGCCTTCCTCTCACTGCGAGCTGGCAAGTGTGTGCGTTTTCAGCCGCGCTTGTAATCCAAACTCCAGCTGGCTGTAAAGCAATATCTATAGGCATGCAAAGCCCGACGATACGGCTGCGGTTGCCGATCGTGCCGAGGAGGTCAAGCAGGGACGCGGTCAAAAATCGGCTCACATTGGAGACACGGCCCAACTACGAAGGCCTCTTCGCAAGCACAGTGCTTGTCACTACAGCTTGCGAAAGCTCGAGCATCCTACTCACCTTGGCATATGGGGGCTTGAACCTGGCTTCGAATTCGACTTGTCAAGACTTGATTGTCTCCTTCATCTGCCCCACCACTTCTTGCGCCCGTAGTAACCCTTGGGCGATGGCGATGGGGAAGGACTCGGACTCGGGTTTGGATCGAACGTGCTGTCCACTTCTTGGATCCACTGGATGTATCCTTGCAACGTGATGTTGTAGTTGTCCTTAAAGTAGTCCACGGCGTTAGTGGAAGCTTGATCGTACATGTAGGCATAAGGGACCGAAGGCACAATTGGCACAATGGCGTTTTCGTAAATGTCCCAAGTACATGCTGGCGACTCGGTCGAGCAATCGGAGGTTGGCACNGTGGAAGCTTGATCGTACATGTAGGCATAAGGGACCGAAGGCACAATTGGCACAATGGCGTTTTCGTAAATGTCCCAAGTACATGCTGGCGACTCGGTCGAGCAATCGGAGGTTGGCACGAGCTCCAGTGTGTAGCCATTGCTGTAGAGCTGTGGGGAGATCCAGTCAAGATTTGGATCTGCAAGCCAACCCTCAACGACCTCGGCGGCATTGCAGTTGGTACATCCCAAAGGCGCACTGTGGCTTGTGGTAATTCCAACCATGAGACCGGCGGCCGACAAGTTTGCAGTGGCTCCGTAGAAGTCCTCTATGAGGTCTGTGGAAGTCGACTCTGCCTCGACATACTCCGAATCGAAGATGACCCCATCGAAGCCTGCTGATCGGATGCTTGCAGCTAGGCCCACTGTACCACTCAAAACCGTCCTGTCCGTGGTCGTACCAGCTCCTCCGACCGTCATCCACTTGGTGCAAGTAACGTCAGAGCCACTGCAGATGTAAGGAATAACGCCCTGGGAAATGCAGTAGTTCAGATTGGTTTGAGCATCTGTGTATCCACTGAAACAGATTCCCATGGTTTGGTTTGCTGGTCCAGGGATGGTGTCTGACACTCCATTCCATGCCCAAGCCCAATAGCCGATCATCAAGTCCCGCTTGGACCTCTCGGACTTTCGCACTTGCACCACTGCGCTTTCCTCACACTCTCCGCTGGGGCATGATGCGAAAGCAAGCGCCACCGGAAGGAGCGCCAAAATCAAGGCTTTGACCATGNGCTTGGACCTCTCGGACTTTCGCACTTGCACCACTGCGCTTTCCTCACACTCTCCGCTGGGGCATGATGCGAAAGCAAGCGCCACCGGAAGGAGCGCCAAAATCAAGGCTTTGACCATGTCGCCACCTGCCGCTCTCTTTGAAATCCTGTAAGAAACGAACAGCGTTTGAGCCAAGTCTGGGGCCGCAATCATAAAGCCAACGGCATCTAACCTGCACAAAGTTCTGATATCCAATATAGGGGCCTTAGTAATTAGACTAGGGTTTTGGGGCCCGTTCTACTATACTTATAATAAGGAGCCCCCAAAATAGTATAGTTAATTATTAAGGCCCCTATAGTAGCCAGACAGTTCTGAGGGTTTTTAAAAGCCCTCCAAGGCGCCAGGGAGTGGGCTCCGAAACCAGCGCTGGCGGAAGTGCCGCGAGAAGGGCCGGCTTCTCGAGAATGCTGCCCTTGTGTTTTCGATTGGGCGTTTAGGGTTTGCAGGGTGTACGCTTTATCAGATATCTGCAGGCCTGCCTTCCTACCTGCGTCAAAAAACATGCGTACATACATAGAAAGTTGCATGCATAACTCCACACACACACAACCATACATGATGGCAGGCATACATTACATGCCATTGCTTTGTACAGGCACACGTACATACATACGGACGGACGGACGGAAAGAGAGACGCACAGACAGACAAACAGACATCCATCCGTGCATGCTGGCATAACTACGGACATGTACATGCTTGCATGCATACATGTCTGTACAACATTCATACATTCGCGGCCCCTACCTCTCGACCTACCTACCTACGACCTAGTACATACATGCATGCATTAATGTACACAAACATGCATGCACGCATGCCATACATCTGTATGCATACATGCAAATGCGAAATATGTCTTGTACATGTCTCATGTTGGCTTTTATGTTTGTATTGTGTGGTTTAGCAAAGACCCATTGAACTCTGAAATTAGCTGCCAAGGCCTCGGGCATGTCGGCCCAGGCCGCTGCATTCATGTTAGCTGGTTTGCTGACCTCGCTTTGCATAGAGATATTCCAAAAGAAACAATACCTATCAGGGGCACCTAAGGGTTCCAAAAAAGGGATCTAGAAGGGTTCTATACAGGGTTTAAGGTTTAGGAGTTCCGAAAAATAGGGGTACCTTATTATGGAGTCCTGATAATAAGGATCCTACTATTTAGGGTACTCCCCCCCACGGGCCCCAAGCCCTAAAACTTCTAAAACCCTAAACCCATATCTGGGGACTATGGGGGTCTATGTTACGCGGATCCTGCTTTTACGGGTTGCTTCACATCTCGGAATGCCTTTTAGTTTTCAGTGGCTTTCATCTTACCTTTGGTTAGTAGGGAATGGAGGAATGGTAGTATAGTAGTTATAATTGTACGTCATGGTTCGAGTCCTTCGATCTAGTATCTATACTGCAGCTGGTGTCTCTTTTTCCTGAAGCTCTCACTTGAGCCGGAGGGTGTTGCGCCTTGTAGTTAAGAGCTTAGACATGAAGCATCGGGTTTGAGTGTCCCTGGGACGAGACCAAGACTTGGTTTAGGGTATATGGTTTAGCGTTGAGGGTTTATAGGCCCATTATAGGCAACACGGCGAGAGCCCGATCGCAGGGGACCAGAACCGCAAACACAGGACCCTGACACAGAACCGACCTAATACGACCTACTTGTTTAGCATCCTCATAATATGTAAAGCCGTCACGAGGTACTTCCCCGCGTAGTTTTCTGAAGCCCCGAAATGCGGTCCTTCCACCAGATTATACAAGGGACGGAACAGTTCGACTATGGCCGGGTGGGGGCTATAAAGCCCTTTTTACCATCCAACCCAATCCAACTCAACCCTCGTAAACCTCTGCAAACGCATATCCAAACCCAGCAAAACCCTATACGCACCAGATAAGCTCGATGAAACATTTATCCAAGAAGCCCACCAAGCTCCGTCCTCCCCGGGTAGGGATGCCAGGAATGTGCGAGGCGAGATGCGCAGAAACCTGATACGGAGCCCAAGAGCTCGAGCTCCCCTTGAGGGGCTCAGAATACTAGTACTACTACTACTTCAACTACTGCTAATGCTAATACTAATACTAGTACTACCTATACTACTACTTGTACTACTCAAGGTGTCGGGATTTCGGTTTCTGAAGTTGAGTTGACTGTTGATCGCCGGCGCCGGCTCTCAACTAACATACGCTCACTTCTCCCCGACCGCATCACAACCCTCCAGCACCACCGGTTGTAGTACATGCAGCACAGGCTGTACTACACGAAGTGAAAAAGGTAGGCAGGTGTGTCAAAGTTGTGTGGGTTTCGGGTTTAAGCGCTTAGCAATTAGGACTTGAGGGTTTAAGTGTTTTGGGGTTCGGGTTCAGGGTGTCTTTTATAAGCAGTTTGCTGTTTCGCGGACCCTTCTTGTAACTATCTTAGCATGCGGGTGTCCTCGTGTAGAAGGGGAGCTTACTATTTGGAGTACTGCGCAGACGCAGACAATGACTTGCATTTTTTTAAGGGGACGCCCTTCATTGCAAGGAACTTAGTACAACCTCATTTTTAGGGTTCCGTTCCCCATCACTTTCAAAACAAGACCCACAAGCCTGGGCTTTTGAGGCTGCAACATGCTGGCTTCAACTCCACCCCTTTTTTCGGAGTTGAGTTGCTTTTCAAAGAGATGCAGGATGTTGGGGCGGTAGGGTTCAGGGCCTTGAGGTTCGGGGTTTAACTGAACTGAACCGCGCTACTCGGAGTATGTACCATTGTAGCTTCGCTTGATACTCCTGCAGAGAGTATATGGACAAGACGATGCGAAACTACATCCAAGCAGCTGCGGCGGTCCATCCGGAAAGCGTTGCTCCTTGCACAACAGGCTTGCATTGATCATGTTTGTGGAGGTTCGGAAGATCTGATAGGATCCAATACTAGGACTCGGATCTTCATTCTGAATCCCTGCAGGTAAGACAACTCTCGTTGAAGGGACGTTCGAGGGTGCCGGGCTACTAGAGCGCAGGCCACATGACACATGATGGGCTGAGCACTACCTACCTTCGCGCATGCTGCAAAGACCGTTGCTGCACGTCAAAGCGACTCTACATAAATCCCCAGCACATAGCCCTTAATCGCTATCACTACGTGTGCCGCACAAGCCCAACCTTTTGACGGGAATCGGAAAATGAAATGAGCATTAGCCTCAACATGCAGAGTTTTGGGGGCGGCAGGTACAGACGAAGGATCCACGAAGCTCGAATCTTAAAAGCCTGGACTAAGTACTTGTCGTGTTCAGCTTGAACAGCCGTAACATACCATAACTTCGGTTTTTGCTAGGGTCCCAAAAATAAACCACCCCTGAACCGACCTCTAGTGGTCCCTGAACCTAGACCCCTAAACCCTAAACCCGATAAAAAACTAAGCCCTCCCCTTACGTTGCCGGACCCAAGTCACGAATTCAGGTCGATCCAGCAGGTTCAAGACCTTTCAGGATTAGGGCTTTAGGGTTTAAGGGGGGTTTGGAGTTTCGGGGTTTGGGGTTGAAGGAGGTTTAGGCTTCAGGGTTTTGGGGTTTAGGATTACAAACGAGGCCTTGGGCTTTGGGTGCAATGGTTCAGGGTTGAGGGTCTGGGTTTACGAGGTTTTGGGGCGCCTTACACAACAAAGTTACATGGAAGTTGCCAGGAATAGCCCCTACCCCAAGCCGTAATCTGAAATTCATTCAAGCTAACTTCTTTGCTTGAGCTCAAGGCTTATAAGGTTGAGGGAAACCCTCGAGTCGAGAACTTTTAGCGGTTCAAACTTGAGCTTCTGACGGTTTTTGGTGGCATAAAGGGCTTGGGGTTTAGGGTTTAGGGTTTCACGTCTTTCAGAGTCTCTCTTGGTTCTCCCTGGCGTTCAAACTAAACTCCAGTAGGCGGCACGGATACACCCCTAAACCCCAAACCCCTAAATCCTAATCTCTAAACTCCTGAACCCCTAAACCCAAAACCCCTAAACTCCTAAAGCCCTATAAACCCTAAACCCTCAACACCTAAACCCTATGCAGGATATGGACGTTCGGGATCGCCGGGGACGAAACTTGCAAAGACTGAGATCGAATCCGTTACACGTCGAAACCCTAACCGTCCCTAACCCTGTAAAGCCTGAAACCGAAACTGTAAGCACCAAACAATAAATCCTGCCAAAGCCGAACAGCCTTTAAGCGACAACTGGTCTTTTAAGTAACCAGGAAGAAAAAAGTCTAAACTATTATTTCATAGTGGTTCCATTAAGAAAAAAGTATTAAAGTATGGTACTCCAAAGCCCAGACAACCACCAACCCCTAGACCCTGAACCCTGAACCAGGAGCAGCGACAATCTGTGAGAGCCTGCGCAGGTGAACTTGGCAAGAAGAAGCCATGCGGTTCGCTTCCGTATCACTCAGCCGCGGCTGACAGTTAAACTTCACACCCTATCCCGCTCTATCCCTAAACCCTACATATCCTAAAGGATATGTACACAACATATACATATGTATACATATCTATAGTTCCTACACCCGGTAGTCTGAAACCCTGAACACCGCATTCTGCGTGATTGAGCACGACATGGATTTCATCCGGGGTTCCTAATTAAACCTTACATTGACCTCAACTCCGAGCCCAAACTTCCCAAATTTCGAACCCAAGATCCTCCTTCACGAAGAAGAAACTGCTTAAGGTCTGGGGCCTAGGCCTAGGGTTTACGGGGGCCTAGAGTTTAAGGATTTAGGGTTTAGGATTTATAGGACCTACAGAGAATTCCGAAATCCACACACACCCATCACCCTTTCAAATTTCAAAGCCACGGCACCTCTGCATTCCCCATCTGGACTTGGGACAGGAATTGCCCCAACCAGCCCTGAAGATCGCCATCACCTGGCTGACTTCTCTTTACAAACAAGGGGTTTAGGGTTTAGGGTTTTGGTTAATCAAAGGCCCGCAAGTCAGCATGTTTTTCGAAGTCGCCTATCAAGAGACACAGCAGATCTCCAAGAATCGTCCGGCCAAGCTGCTGCTGCCCAAGGGGACGAACCAATAGGTCCAGTCCAGACGTGGGAAGTGGGGAAAGCAAAAGGGCGGCTGACCTGGACGTGGGTGAGGCAACGGGTCGTACCGCTTTTTTTGGGGGAAAAAATCGTAATCAGCTAAAGTAGAAGCCAGAAAGTTGGAACATGAGTATCTTCATGCCCTTAAGCTAAAGTATAAGGGATCCTAGCACTAATCCTCCCAAACCCATGTTCCAACTTTCTGGGGTTCGCTATAAACCCCGAGCCCATCATACCACCAAACCCTTCTTCGGCCAAACCTCTGTCAGAACTTTGGGATGAAGGTTTGAGGGTTTTTCGGTCTGTGGTTCATAGGGGCACGTCGCATACCGCAAATTTCTCTGGCTCTTAGCAATAAACCGCCTTCCCCGATCAACGAGGATGAAAGTTGTTCGGGGGTGGTCCTTAAAGTCTTCTGATTGGGGGACGATTGGGAAGAGATACCTGATAACCGGCTCGGGGAAAGGAGCTTTTGAACAACTACTATTTAAGGGTGGAGCCATGTCGTCCTGCCGTGTCTCTTGCCATGTTTTCTGCAGTATGTGAGATCAATAATGCATTTCGCCAGAAGGTGAAACAGGAAGACTGGCATACGGACATATAAACCCCAAGTGACGAGATTATCAATTGAAGCGTGCATCTGGGAGTTCATCTAAACTGCGCTTTGCAGTACATGAGCCATTAACTCGTAATGCCGTAAGAAACTACACACCATAGCTTAGCTCCCATGTGCATGAGTTCTGTCAACCCTAAACCCTCCAAGCTATCCTCCCTTAGAGCTAAGCAATAGGAACGTCCGAGCTTCTATAGCGCAACCATCACAGCCAAGCTGCGGGTCGTCTCAACGACCTGCACCGCGGAAACCGTTAAAGTTTCCTACAAGGGTTCCTTTAAGGGTGCCTTTAACGAAATACGGTAGCCGAAAACCCTTATCCCTGAACGATAGTCCTCGAGACCGTGCCTAAAGACCTGTCATCCGATACAATCAAATCGTGGGTCTCTATACTGAGTTGTACATAGAACACTATACTTCGTTCTTCACAGCTCCAGATGAAGAACTCCAAAGCAAAACCGCGATTTGGGTTTAAAGGTTTGGAGGGTGGGGCCTGTGGTTTAAGTTCAGTAAGGTCTCGGAACGCCACAGTTCAAACACCCCAAAAAAACGCTAAACCCTAAACCACATACACATGGGAGTTTCCGAAAATTAGTCCATACTGTAAGGATCCTACTATTTAGGGTACTCTATTAGGGTCCCCTATTTTCGGAAACTCCCACATACAAACCCGCAACGCTCGCCGAGATCGCTCTGGCGCGCCTGGTAGCGGAAAGGGACCGTTGCCCATGGCCCCGATGGACTCAGAGACCCCTCGGGCAGAAGAACGGCTATCGAGAGGCCTTTTTACTTCGTATATAGTATATAGTATATAGTATATAGTATATAGTATATAGTATATAGTATATAGTATATAATATATAGTATATAGTATATAGTATATAGTATATAGTATATAGTATATAGTATATAGTATATAGTATACAGTATAGTATTTGGTATAGTATATAGTATAGTATAGTATAGCATAGTATAGTATAGAGTATGGTTTCGGTGTATAATGTGATGGAACTGTGATGGTATTAGAGTGGGGAACACATTTGCGCACTTCGGGCCTCTGAAAATATTTGGAATCTGCGAGCCTCTTTCCTCAGCCTTGAAGGTTCATGGGGCTGCACGCAAGGATTGGGATTGAAAAGGATTCGGATGATTAAGGGAGGATGGAGCCCGAGATTTCGGGTGACGGAATCAAAAAGCCCTGGAGTTGAACAGGGGTTAAGAGTTTAGGAATTTAGGGGAAAAAGGGCTTAGGGTTTCGGGGTTTGTGGTTCGGGAAATTGTAGGGTTTCATTGCAGAGTAGTTTTTGGGCTCCGCTTGCATTGTGTATTGTCCAGGGTCTGGGGGCTTTTGGAAGATTTCAGAGACCGGGTCGCGGTTCCAGATTTTTGTTGGAGGGCGCCGGGCGTCAATCCAATTCCCTTCCGCTTGAAAGGTTCGACCTAGGAATCCTGGACCCGGTAGACGGCAAGCCCTAGGAAACCTGAAAACTAATCCCTAAAGCCGAAATGAAAAGCCCAAACCCTACAGTCCTGGAAGGCCTGAAATCCCTACATGGTACATTTACAGCCTCATCTGAATCCGTGTTCAAGTGCCTCCAAGACTTCTGTGGGGCGGCCACCCACGCCACTCATTCTGGCCTTGGGAAAGGGAGTGCTCGGTTCAGGCTACAGCGGTTTAGTGTTAAGAGGGTTTAAGGAATCAGAGGCTGAGGGTTCAGGGGTTTAGGGGCGTAGAGGATTTTGTGACTTAGAGGGTTTAGGGAGCTGAGGGGCTTACGGCTAAAGGCTCAGGGCCCAAGTGTGAAGCTTGAAGCTGAGAGTCCCCCGAGATTCGGCCTTTGTGAGCCCTGAACCCGAAACCCTTACTGCCACTAACCGCAGGGTTTCGGCCAGCCGAGGCACGAAGAGACCATAGCGAGCAGCTCCGAAGTCAAAGATCTCGGATGTTGCTGGGCTCTTTAGCCTAAAGTGAACCCCGGAAAGTTGGAACATGGTTTTTGCAGGATTAATGCTGGGATCCCCTATACTTTACCTTAAGGCCATGAGGATATTGATGTTCCAACTTTCTGGCTTCTACTGTACTTGTCGGGTATCATGGGGAACCAAAGGTTAACCTTTTTCATAATATAAGGATTATATAGGGATTCTACTACCCCAAAAGGTTAAAGGTTACCTACTCTACTACTAGGTTAGGGACTTTAGAGTTCAGGCTTATACAGCTTATACAAATAGAGAAAGTTAATAACCAGAATTCAGTCAATATATTCCTGAAAAAGAATAAGATGCATTATTCGGGTCTTTAGGAGTTTGGAGTTTAGGGCTTGAGCTTTGGGTGGCTAGGGTTCTTATCAACATGTAAAGTCAAGAGCCCCTCGCACCCCAAAACCGTCCCCAGTTGGGCGAAAACGGAAGGCCAAAACAAAAGTAAGTCCCAACTAAGGAGAACCCACGAACTTTGGTGCTGAACCGTGGACCACATGACCCTAACTAAGGAGAACCCACGAACTTTGATGCTGAACCGTGGACCACATGACCCTGCAGGCCTTGAAATCCAGCGGCCACGCGTCAGAATCACGCTTTGGAATCAAACTCCGAGTCAACCCCATGCACCACCAATCCCTAAGGCTCCATGTGCCCATATAGTATATACTTAGGCCTTAAAGTACCTATATATAGGGACCCCTTTAAGGCTTAAGTATCTACTATAAGGGTACCTGGAGCCTTTGGGAATGCCGCCGAACACTGGACGCAATACCAAGGTCACGGGGCCCTTACACAGAGCGATTGAGGACAAAGCCCTCAAACCATGAAGCCTACTACCAGGTTGCACAGCTATGCAAACATCACCACCCCCTCCGTCCCTCGATACTAAGCCGTCAAAGCCGTATACATCCTGAACACCGATGGCCCGCAAACCGTGGTTGCTATGCCCATAGCCCCGTTGCATCCTGCCCCGTGAAATCCAAGCCTGCAACAACTCCTCAGCAGGCAGGAGTACGCCCAAGCCTTCGCCGCGAGTTTGCTGACCATGGTTTAAGCTCTTGCTTGAGTTTAGCCTGGGCTGAATGCTGAAAGCTTATCGGCTTGTCGAATGTACCTCAACGTGAGAATGCCACGCTGGGGCAGCCGAAAGGACACTTATACCCTCTACGGAATTGCTTTAACTGTCGTTGGATACTTGCACCACGACGGTTTTTTCATTGTTGGACCACGGCCTGTAGGAATCTGTCTGTTCTGCACCTTACGTGTAGCCCCAAACCGTCAAGACTAGCGGGGCATGCCTCTACGGTATGACCAAAACTTATCGAAACATAACCTCCCAGTGAGCTTTTGGATCCAGAGGCAGAGAGCTTTCGGAGGGACCCCTTCGGTTGCGCTTTCAAGAAAATAAATTTTAGTTTGGGGGCTTTGATGATTGGAAGACAGAGCTTTGGGGCGTAACTCTCAATTCCAATCTTCAAAGAGGCAAAATGTCCGGCAAACACAGGCAACACCGTGCACTCACGTAAACAGTACCTAGTTCCGCCTCCGGCCAGTTGTGCTGCGGAGCCCAGGAAGAAAACCACTGCCAGGAGGAGACCCAGCCAAGTCTCCTCTCGAAGGTTGTGGCTCACATGTGGGTGGTTGCCAAAATTATGGCCCCTTTTTGGGTACCCTAAATATTCGGTGCCGTATTATAATAGGGACCCAAAAAGGGACCATAATTTTGACAACCACCCATGTAATTTAGAGGCTGGAACAATTAGCAATAATGCCACTGTAACTCCATCAAAATTATGCGATAATGTATCCCATCACCCTAGTCTTATGTCTCCAGCCATTATGTAATGGGTTACTCTGCCATGGCTGTGTAGAGATAACCTATTTTTTGGGGTAGCTGGGCCTCTAAACGAGGATTCGGGAGTTTCCGAGAATAGGGGATCCTAATATGGTACCCCTAAATAGGAGGATCCTTATTATAAGGATCCCAAAATAAGGTACCCTAATTTTCGGAAACTCCCATTTAGCACCGGTAACTGTGAAGATGATGAACGGCTACCCGGAGCCAAGCAGGCAATCTTGTGCTGACTGTCCCGAACCTTGGGAGCCTGCTGCTATGATTATGTTTATAGCCATGAATACTCATGCTGCCATTGCGATAGTAATATGTAATGCTAACGCGTTGAAGCGTCGAGGGGGTAGCGTCGCACTCCTTCGATCATAGCTCAGACAAGCAGCTACCGTGGCTGCAAGCACAAAAGGGACCAAGAGCAAAGCCGCCCAAACCTGCGATTCAGGCTCTGGTTGGCGGTTGAAGGTGCCATATATAGAAGCCCGGTTCCGCATCATGGTTGCTCTAAAAATACTGGCTATACAGGGGCAATAGCCTACTATTGCTATACATACATATATACATATATACATATACGTATATATATATATATATATAATAACTGACCTTCTGGGGGCCTATGGTCTCAAGGTTTGGCGTAGAGTTGACGAGACGGGCTTCACGCTGCAAATTAAGTCGACTGCTTCGGCTATTTTGAGCCAGTCTTTCACTCCTCGCCGAACCTCTGAACTGTAATATATGTGTCCAAATGGCAGCCAAGCTTGTCTGCTGAACCCTGAACACTGAAGCCTAAATTCCTGTGGACCGTAGACTGCGTAAGTCCGACCTAAACACGAAGCCGGAACTTTTACAGGTGGTAGACGAAGTGACACAGTACACTATATGCCATAGTAAATCACCAGCATACGAGTGGACTTCAAGAGGCAAAGACATGGTAACTTAGGAGCCTCAATAAATAGAATAGCCTTTCGGGCTACCCTTTAGTAGCCAAGAAGGAGCCCTAAGGAATAATATTCCCAAACACTAAACTAACCCCGAAACTCTAAACCCTTGAACCCCTGAACTCTGAAGCTTGAGCTGCAGGGTGAGCCAAGTCGCCATCGGCTGAGCTCCCCAGGTCTCTCCGCAGTTCGCTCCCTGGTTGTGCAGAGTCCAGGCTGTGGCCCCTGGGATTTAGGGTTGAGGGTTGAGGGTTCAGGGTTTAGTGTTTAGGGTCGCTTTTTTGTTGGCCTCAAGGCCCCTATATAAACCACTTTTCTCTTCTGAGCCCATGGCCTGCAGCTAGCAGGACAGAGGTGAGGCTCACCTGTGCTGAATTTCGAGTTCAGGCGCTGTCGACATGAGTCCTTCCGGTTCAGGCACTGGAAAAATTGAATTCGCCTTGAGGGTTAGCAGCCTGAGCTTTGGCGGTGGCCAGGGCGGGTAGGGGACGTCAGTGCTGGCTACACTTCGGGTGGCCTGTAGCGATTGAGGTTCTCAAGGGAGCCTTGTTTCGAGACTCTCTGGGGGGTGGTGCGAGGAACGGACGCAACTCCGGAGGGTATAAGAATCGGGGTTTAGGGTTCAGGGTTTAGGGTTTAGGGTTAAGAGTGTTGGGTTTAGGAGCATCCCATGCCACAACCCCACGTCGCTGAGGCCCAGACAGCCGGGACCAGTTCCTCTCCTTCGGCGGCTTTTTGGTTTCAGGCCCCTTTGCATCTGCTCGACTTTCTTCTACTTTCGGGCGGCTGTTATTGGTTGTTCTTTTGGGTTTGGGGCGTTTCTGGGTTTCTTGTTATGGGCTTCTCGTGTGGGATTGCCTTTAGGGTTTAGGGTTTTGAGGTTTAGCTCATTGTTTCCAGGGCCGGATGTTAAGATGGCAGAGCTTCAGGATTTAAGGCTTCGCGGGCCGAGGAAGACTGCTTTTTGGGGCTGAAGGTTCTCAAGGGTTTACCCAGAGGCCCCAAAGTAGTTCCTTTTTGGGGTTACCTTATAGGATTCTATATATGAACCCCAAAAAGGAACTACTTTGGGGCCTCTGGGTTTAGAGCTTCGGGATCTGGGCTGCGGTTTTGCTGCTTCCGGATCGTCGGGAGTCTGCATAGGGAGCAGGCCCTGCAAGACTAATCAATAGAGCCTTGCTAATTAATGTACATACTTTCTAAAGCAGCCTCTACAGCGAATACCTGCCAGAAGAACTCTGGAAGTAATGTGGGCTCGTGATTATTAAAGGTCCGCTCAATAGAGCTAAACTCGGCCCGGAACTCAATAATAAAAGGAGGGGAGTTATCTCGATTTGAGCCGGACGTGCATTATTATTTGGTGGCCTCAATAGTCCTAAAACCCGTCCCGGTTTAAAATTTTTAAGGTTTAGGTAAATAAGCACTCCTACTACAAACCGGAAGAGGAGAGACAGAAACAGGCAAGACTGTACTACTGTACTATTGTACTACTAAGTGTACTACTACTGAGAGCCCCGGCCCCCGAACAACTTCGACCCCGGCCCCCTCAAACAAACCACCCTCTGAGGCTAATGTGGGCTCGTGATTATTAAAGGTCCGCTCAATAGAGCTAAACTCGGCCCGGAACTCAATAATAAAAGGTCCCCTCAATAGAGCTAAACTCNGGGGGGGGGGGGGGGTTAATCAGGAGACCACATTATCAAAGCTGTCTGAGTAGTCGAAAGATCGCAGAGAAAGAGGCTTTACGAAGCAGTAGGGTGCAGTCGGAATCAAGGGGGTATAGGGTTTTGCAGCGTGCGACTCGTAAATCCCTAGTCCAAGCAGCTTCGGACAGCCCCTAAGTAGTCCTCAGTGCTCAACCCCCGAAACCCTCCCTTAAAGCCTTCCTGAAGGACGAAATGACCCTTACAAGTAGGGGCCCTATACCCATATACTATGAATCCCTATATGATAAATGAACCTTAAACCCTTTTAGGGTTCATTTCGTCCTTAAGGTTCAATCCTAAACTTCCTACAAAAAGGCTTTTCACCCCCACAGCACCACAATTTGCGCAGGGGGGCGTAACTTCGTCGGAACGACCTGGCCGCTGCTCCGCGTGGCCAAGGCGGGGGCAGGGGGCAAATCCTCATCCTGCGGGCACAGGCTTTGGGGTTTACCTGGACCCTAAGGAACCTATCTCTTGAGGGTTCCCTAATAAAGTCCGTAAAAAGGCTGGTTATTTGGGGTTAAGGTGGGGCTTCGGGTTCAGGGTTCAGGGTTTCTCTTGGGGTTTTACTTTTAGGGTGTAGTGTTTCCTGCTTCGGGTTTAGGTTTATATGGTTTCTAAAGTCTTTACCGGCTTCAGGATTGCAGGGTGTGGCGGTCTGGGAAGTCCATCCGGGCTTCCAGTGGCGCACTTTGAGTTCTTGGCTCATGACGGGTGGAAGTCAGGATTTGTGGTCTTGAAAGCCTAGGGCCTAGGGCCAAGGAACAAAGGTGGGCAGTCGAAGTCAGCAACAGCTGTATCAACGAAAGCAGCAACACTTCCGACCTTGTGACGATGGGAACAAGAGTCAGAAGCCACATGCAGCAATGAAAACCAGTCGACAAGTAACACTCACTAATTACTTACCAAGCAACTGCCCCTGGAGAAACAGCAATGCCATGCAATACCATCCGCTTTGGTGAGCACCCGCGCCAGCGTGCCAGCGCCAACTCCGCCACCGCCACCAGCAGCAGCGGCAGCAGCAGCACCACCACCACCACCACCGCCGCCACCGCCGCCACCGCCACCGCCACCACCACCATCGCAACAAGCACCGCCACAACTATGCAGCAACAGCAGCAGCAACAGCACAACAGCAACAAGCGTTGAAGGATAAGGTCTTCCTGTCCTCAAGCAGCGATAAGGCGATGATCACCTGAGCTGCATGGGATCTGCCAAGTGTTCTACATGTCCTTTAACCCCAAACTCAAACAGCGCAAAAACCGAGCTGGAGCAGCGTGTGGACTCGATGCTCCAAAATCTTTAGAAAGCGCCCTCACGAGCCGTTTTCGTCGCCGTGCCAGGGATCCTCTATTTCCATGGTCCGTCCCACATTGCCTGAAACTCTCGAATGTTGGAGGTCTGTTTACGCAGCTCGTAAGAACGCGATGTAGGATATACCCATAGGCTCCATAGTAGTTCCGTTTTGGGGTTACCTTATAGGATTCTAAATCTGAGCCCCAAAAAGGAGCTACTATGGAGGCTATGGGAAGACAGTGTCGGGACTTAGCCTGATCCGCAAGAGGTTCACGCTTCAGACTCATTGGGCTCCTTCTCAGGTAGCTTTCCAAAGCGTCCTAAGTACCCTGCCGGGTATATTTGCACAAGCCTCAATTGGAATTAGCGCTTAGGGCTTGGGGTTTAGGGTTTAGGGTATATAAATCTACCCTAAAACCCCTTACCCTACCTCAAACCGAGTAGCCGTCATGAAATTGAAGCTGCCAAAATTCCCGGCCATCACGATGCCTCTGGCCAGGCTGAGAGGCTCGAAGGACCCCGAACCCCAAACCTCGAAAGCCTGAGCCACTAATCCCCTGAAGCCGAAAACCCCCCCCCAGAACCCCTACCAAAGCTTCAGCACTAGCAATCAACAGTGTTGACAACAACAACAACAACAACAACAGCAACAGCAACAGCAACAGCAACAGCAACAGCAACAACAACAACAGCAACAGCAACAGCAACAGCAACAGCAACAGCAACAGCAACAGCAACAGCAACAGCAACAGCAGCAACAACAGCAACAACAGCAACAACAACAACAGCAGCAGCAGCAGCTATTACCATTATCATCGCCATGAACTCCACATCATCAGTCTAGTCGTGTACCAGTGCGACAATAACTTCGGGGATTCCAAGATGAGAATTCCGGTGTTCTCGGGCCTCCCTGCAGAGCGGTCTGCAGAGCGAAGGCGATGCGCCGGACGTCGGCGGCCGGCGCGAGGAAGAGGAAAGCCAGGCCTAAGCCGCTCTTATCTGAGCTCTACAGGAAGATTTGTTGTGCTTTAGCGTTTATAGTGATGCGAACCATCCGAGGTGTCTACTCCTTTGCTACTTACTTGCGAGCTTGTGCGGCTGATGGCGCGAAGCTTTTGAGCAAGCCAGGATCTATCGCCACCATCTTCCCCGCTCTCGCTGTAGGTGGGGCTCCTGTTCCCTAGCATGTCATCCTCTGCCCGTATTCGTGATTTGTACGAGTGCATGTGTAGAGGTTAATCTTCTGTGCCCAAATGGGAGTTTCCCAAAATTAGGGTACCTTAATTCGGGGCCCTTATAATGAGGATCCTACTATTTAGGGTACTTTATTTGGGTCCCCTATTTTCGGAAACTCCCAAATATTCCCTGTGCGGCGACGGGTAAACCTCTGAGGCTTGTGAGCCTGAAGGGGGAAATGGAGGTCCAATGATGCTCATGGTGCTGCCTCTGACCCCCGTCATCCACGGGTGCATTTATCTTGTCTTTGTTGTGTCAATCAAAGGCTCGCCGTGGTCTAAACGCCTCTGCCTGAAGCGTGCAAACAAGCTGAAAATCTGATGCACCTAATTACCTCTTTACTTTCTGATGTCATTCATTCTCGCCCGGCAGCTTTATGCACGTGGACCCACTCAACAACACAAATGCGGAAGACTTCATAAGCCAGGCGGTGGCCGACTGCAAGAATACCACACACGAAATCCTAAAAAGTGCAGGAGCCTTCGCAAAAGACTCTGTGCTGCACGGTCTTAGTGTTTCAGAAACGAAGGGACCCTAAACTAGACCTCCTTGCAAAACCAAAATGCCTAGCAATGCTCCACGGTGCACTCTCTGACCTAGACCGACAAGCTGGTGAGCGGCCGATCTCCACGACGAGGGCAAACAGGGTCGACGCATGGCCTCTGCCAGGGCTGATGAACTCTAGGATTCAAGCTTCGGTAAGTTTAATGAAACATACATAGATACTTATATATATATGTACATATATGTACATACATACATGCATGCATACATAGATTGAATACATACAAAAAATGCATGGATCTCGGCTCTTAGGCTTCAATGTTGGGGTTAAGGGTTAGGCAGGGCAGAGCTCGAGATTGGGGCCGACGATATGGGAGTTGCCGAAAATTAGGGGTACCTTTTTTTGGGGGTCCTTATAATAAGGATCCTACTATTTAGGGTACTTTAGTAGGATCCCCCATTTTCGGAAACTCCCATATGGAAGTTTCGGAAAATGGAACCCCAGTAAATCTGGACCCTACGTCGCGAATCCCTGGCAGAACAACCCCAAACTGGGAGCTCTGTTTTGAAGAGACCTCGATCGAGCTGACGAGGGAGCTCCGCGTGCAGCAGGTCCGAGGGAGAAGCAAGCAACCGCGAATCCTCGAAGCAAACCCCAACTTGAGGGAACCGTATCCCTAAAGCCATATACAAAAGGCAAAAGTTGAAATAAAAAAAATCGCTAAGAGTCGTCATCTATGCTACAGTGCAACAGACATCATCCAGGTTCAAGGTTTCTAGAAGGTCACGATTAGCTTTAATTTGTCTATCAAAGAAGCCTGAAATGCAGTCATGAGGCAAAGCTATTGCAGGCTTCAGGACAAAGGTCATCCACACTCTTTTCGCTTGACAAGTGTTCGCAGGATCATGGACTTCCAGATAGGACGTACTATGGGCTACCGTACTGGAAAAAAACAGAGGCTTCGAATCTAAACGGACCCTCATTGCACGGGAGCCCCTACATCCCCAAAGCTCTACTCCGCAAAACACCACTCAACCCACAAATCCTTACTCAGCCCAACCTGCACTCTGAACCCGAATCCTGAACCCTAAATCCGCAAGCAAAGGGCTGATCGAGTCGGGCATGAAGAGGTGGGCAGCATTCCCCAAAGGGTTCGGCAAGGGCTGGGATTGAAAGTGCCAGTGGAGGGCGGAGAGGTTCCGCCAACCTGAGAACGCGCCAGATGATCTTGGGCTTTGGGTTTCCAAGCTTTTTGTGAACTTAAGCGGGTTGGTAGCTTTGGTTTAAACGGCTGTAGCGCCTTGGGGATTTGGGGCTGAGGGTTCATGACACCGCAGGGTTCCGGTTCAAAAGGTCCCATACGAACCCGACCATTCATCCCTAAATTTCCCTAAATCCTGAACCTTCCGCCTCAACCCCCCCCATGAACCCTGGGACCCAAAGCCCTCGCCGGATATTTACAAAAGCAGTTGTTGGGTCGGGCGAGTAATGCTTGTGGCATCTTTCCCGCTTGGATCAAACACTTTCAGGGCTCGGGGATTTGGGACTATTTTCGGAAACCCCCATTTAGCCTCAAGAGTATCATGAGAGTAAGTGCACATAAACTGCAGTGAGGCTGCAGCACTTCGTCCGAAACGGACCCTTCCTCCCTCAACCCTAAACCCTAAACCACAAAAACCAAACCAGAAAACCCTAAACTCTTTAAAAACCCTCAACCTTCAACCCCAAGTCAAGCAGCTCTCGTCGCAGCTGAGCAGCTTTACGGCACCTCCACCTCAGGAAAGCTGGAGCAACAGCATTGAACAGCTGGATGTACCTGGACGGTCATGCCCTACCCCTTAACTGTTTAAGGCATCCAGCTTTATGTAGTTTTATGGTTAGGATCTGTTATGTAGAAAAGTAAGTACCCTAAACAAGGGGTAGGGTAAGACCCTGTTGGTATCCTAAACCCCAGTTCTTAAAGATACCGTAACTGAGCTCAGTTTCGCATAGACACATTGGAAGTTTCGCCGAGCCCCTCCGACGAAAGCCCGTGAATCAAATAAACGAAAGAAGAGCGGCTCTGGGAAGAGACGAAGTCACTGGAAACCGGAACTGCGAAAAAACACCGAAGAAATGCAGTTTGGGGCTCTTTCTCTACGGAAACTCCAACGAGAGACTCCATTTGCAGCTTGTAGCTTTCCCCCCAAGGGGGATGACTAAACAAACCAATACCGGGGTTTGGGAATGTTCGGGATCGAATAAACTCCGCCCAGTGCTACCAAAAAAAAGGTGAGGGTACCAGAAAAGGGCATTCTTCATTTTCAGAAAGCTCTATTTCAAGTCACAGGCCAGTGGCCCAGGTAGAGACGCAAGAGGAGCCATCGCAGACCAAAAACGGTGGCCTGCAGCAGATATCGCAGGTATATACATGAATCTATCCGGTTAGGGCTTGGAGCTCATAAGGCATTCGCTCACTTAGCATGCAAACCAATGTCCACAACGTGTGATGGCACGCCATGCAAGCTTCCGTGTTTCTCTATTTATATAATGGAAATGCGCCGAAAGCTAAAATCCTACACTCTAAACCCTAAACCCAACAATAACGGGTGCTCCTAGCCGCTCCTAGCCGGCCTGCGTCTCCAGTCCCAGTGCTGCCAGAATGGTCAACGGTGCAGCGTCCAGGACGATGACATCCATCTGGGCGCAGCTGTGTGTTCAGGGTTTAGGCTTCAGGGCCCCGCAACCCTATTAGGCCCTAAACCTAATGAAGTATTTAGGGTCTTTGCCAGCACTCCCACACGCACGAACATTGGAGGAAGACTTGGCGAGGGTGCATGGCATCGTGAGAAGCATGATGTGTCCGCTGCACCAGATCCCGAACCCTAACCCAAGAGACAGAAAAAGCCTAAAGCACCAGACAAAAATCGAGCCTGATAGCAGGTGAATCGCCCGCCAGCTATCACAAGGTCGTGCCAGCACCTCATCTGGTACTATGGCTGGTACTTGTAGGATCTTGTGTCAAGGATTCGAGAGTGGGATATCGGGCTATAGGAGCAGAAATACGCATTAACGATTAAGGGATTCATGATTTAGGGATTACAAGAAAAATTCCCAGGAGGTTCAGAACGCTTTGAGGCTCTTAACGCCCCTAGGAGGCCCGATCAGCTGAATGAGACAGGCATTTCAAGGACGGCAGTTTCAAAGATAGGCACCACCAGAGAAAGGCATAGATCGTGGCTCCAGCCGGTCCGTGCCGCAGCACGGCCTGGGAAGGCGAATTTCAACTCGCTGCAACTGACGTTTAGCTAGGGATTGGGTTAGGGGTTTCTTCGGGGGCTTGGGTTTGAGGTCACATGAGGAAGGGAAGAAGAATCCGCGCTGCGGTGGTCGTGAGTTGGGGCTGCAATTCGCACCAGCAGGAAAAATTGTAGCAGCGAAAGCTGAGCATCACCCACGCCATTAGAACTCGAAACCTTACAGCCCTAAATCCTAAACCCTAAACCCTAACCCTAAACCCCTAAACCCTACACCCTAAACCCCTGAACCCTAAACCCCTAAACCCCTAAACCCTAAACCCTTAACCCCCCTTCAAAGCCCCAAAGCCGAAGTGCCTGGGGCATTGCCAGCTGGAGCGCTGCCAGCACCGTCCCAACCAGGGCGAAGGCCTGCGCAGCTGAAACATCTCTTGAAGGGCCTCTTGAGGGGTGTAGGGCTTAGGGATATTATAAGGGTTGCGGCATTACGGGTTAAGGGCTTTTGGGGTTTAGGGTTTATAGGGTCCAATACAATCCCCTGATCGCCGCTAACGGTACTGTAATACACCCCGAAAGGCTACTGTACTTGTTAAGGCCCCGATATCGGGTTCTGGGGTTCAGGAGTATTTAATTTCCCTGAACTCCAAATCCTAAGCACCAACACCAACCTTTACCCAAAAACCTGGAGCCCAAACCTCTAAAGGCCACCGAAAACCCCCTAACCCCTAAACCTCCAAAAGCCCTCGAAGCTCGGGCCTCCACGCCGAGCTCCGGCGAGCTAAAGAAGTGCAGAAGCCAAGTACGGTCAACATCCTTCCGGACAGGCTACCTATTTGCTGGAATAGGTTCTTTAGGTTTTTGTTTGAGCTCCTTTTCTCCTCATTCCAAAGTCTGCGAAGAGGCTCAGCAGCCAGGGGTTTAAGGTTTACTGGAATAGGCTCTCAGGGGCTTTTATCATACGGACCCTTAGGGGGGGCAGGGGGGAGGGGGGTAGGGGACTATACTTCCTTAAATAGGCCTTATTAGGTCCTTATTATGGGCATTNGGGGGGAGGGGGGTAGGGGACTATACTTCCTTAAATAGGCCTTATTAGGTCCTTATTATGGGCATTAAGGCCCCCTACCCCGCCTCCCCCTACCCCCCTAAGGGTCCCTATGATTTTAAGAGTCTCAGAAGTTGCTTCCACGCGGCTCGGGGCTTGGGGGCTCCTGAAGTTGAGTTCGGTGCTGGGGCTCAGGACTTCTAGTGCTTCAGGGAAAGGCTTAGGGTTTAGGGTTTAGGGTTTAGGGTTTCGGGCTCTGGAGTTTCTGAGGGGGTTCGTAGCTAGTGAGCTTCGGACAGGGGGTGGGGGGGGGGGAATTTGTTTGGGGTCGGGGCGGTCGGATACAATGCAATACAATAACAATAACAGTAGCAGTAACAGTGACAATGACAATAAGAATAACAATACAATATTCACATAACATAAGATAACAGAATGTAATGTAGTACATACAAAATGCAACAGTATGTAATTTAATATAAATGTATATGATGTAATACATTGTCATATATAATAATGCAATAATGGAATAGAATGTAATGAACTGAATATAATGTAGTATATTGCTTTATAGTATAATACAACTGTATATTTTCTTTTTGTGTTTTACGACTTTGTGTTTTACTATATGATACTTTGTACTAGATTAAACGACGATTATCATTCCTTGTAGTAATATATTTTAATATAATTAGAAAAAAGCAGGATAATGTAGTAACACATGGAACAATATAGCATAACATCGTATATTGCGGTGCAATACAATACAATACGCTACAATATGATATAGCTAGGGCCGGGTTTAGGATGACTTACGGCGTGCTGGTCTCGGGCTGTAGAGCTCTGGGGGCTTGGTGGCATTCAGGGTCTATTGTCTGGGTGTTTGGGTTGTGTGGTTCAGGGCTTCAGCGTTTAGGGTTTAAGGGGATTGAACTTGGTGTGGCGTTTCGGACTTTACTAGGGTTTCAAGGCTCCATGAATTCATGGGGGTCTCGTTGGGGGGTTGTTTAGCTTAGTTAGGGCTTTATATTCCCTTACTCACATATAGGGCGATTAGTAAACATATTTGGGAGTTTCCGAAAATTACGGGTACCTTATTTGGGGGTCCTTATAATAAGGATCCTACTATTTAGGGTAGTATATTAGGGTCCCCTATTTTCGGAAACCCCCATTTATCTCTCCTGTACCCCTACTTACCAAGTCGCGTGATACCCTAAACCCTAAACAGAGCCCTAACCTTCCCTCCCGGAGAGTCGCCTCAGGCCGGGCCAGCAAGGGCTGAAGCCCAGAGGAGCCAATGAGGCCCGGACACTGACAGTAGAAGGACCTGGCCGGTTTAGGGTTTAGGGTTTAGGGTTTTTTGGGTGGTTCTGGGTGGTAATATGGGCTTTACAAGCTCTCTTTGTCTGTGCGAAACTCTCACTCTTATATGGGTAGTTGTCAAAATTAAGGTCTCTTTCTGGGTACCCTAAATAATACGTGCCGTATTATGATAGGGACCCAAAAAGGATGCGTGTTTATAGAGGATTTCTAACATCTTTTTTTGGTGACTCGCGGGGACCTAGCATTGATGTTGCGGTCTAGGGTTCAGGGCGCCGGGAGGGTCGACTTGAGTGGGCGTCGGCTCCGGTTCGTATGTCGTTTTGCATGGGGTCTATAACACTGTTTGAAAGGTTTGGGTAAGCTGAAAGGCTTCACATTTAAGCTTATCCGGCGTGCTATGGGAGGTGATGAGTAAAAAGAAGCATCTTACAGAATTGCATCGAGCTGTGCAGCTGGATTCTCACTGGTTGAGGCTCGGGGGCAGGGAGGCTAAGAGGCAGTTTAGGAATTAGGCTTAGGGCTTATACAGGAGTTAGACTTTAAAAGATGAGTGGCTAAGGGCTTCGGGGCAGAATAAACCCTAATCCCTAGGCTCGTTAAGACTGTGAGGGGCCAGAAAAGCAGAGCAGAGGGAAGGAAAGGGGGTTTGGAGTTTAGCCCTAGACCTTACGAGGGTGACGGGCTTGGGAGATCTCCAAAAGGTAATCAACAACTTCAGGGAGAGGTCCCATTGTTGCGCACTGCAGTCTCGGAGCCTTTGAGGGATGCCTTAGCAGAGCTTTGTCATTACACATGCAGTAGGGACAGTGGTGGGATACTACTTCCAATTATGACCCTCTTCTGTTGTGTACTGGTCATGGGCCAAATGCCCGACTGCAAAGCCATGAAGCCCCAACACGGCGTATTGCAGAGTCAAAGTTCCAAAGTCCAGTCGCGAACCTGATTTCGAGACCTTACACCTGCCTCACATCCTGCTCCCTTCCTCCTGACTGCGCTTCTTGCCACCACAAACAGGAACAAGGGGCGCGAACTGTGCCAAGTAGACGGCGCTGAGGCCAGAAAGCACCCAGCTCAGTACCTCTGGGTGTTTGGCTGCGGGTTCAGGATTAACACCATTATAAACCCCAAGACCCTAAATCCCTAAACCCTCGTTAAACTCCTGGACCCTAAACCCAAGGCGTTGCGAGTTTTTAGAGTTTGGGTGCGCCATCAACGCTCCTTTCAGGGTTACAGGCTGCTACCGGATTTAGGGTTTAACGTAGGGGTCTCAATGATTCGGATCGGGCGTTGCTGTATGGCATACTGTCAGAAAATAGAGATAGCAGAGGCAGCCTTCCGAGTTGTTCGGGCACCTGCATAAACTTCGCTATAGAGACATTTTTACCAATCATTACTCTTGGCGAGGTGCGTTGGCTCCTGCTGCAGCGGGCACACGATCTTCTTTCGGACCGTCAAGGGCAGGACCTGAAACCAGGCACCTAAACCCTCAACCCCGTCGTTATAAACCCTGTAAACCCTAAAGCCCTGATCGGCAAATCCAGGGCACAATTTCGGGAATTCCGAAGGCCGGGCATCCAAGGCCATCGGAGGGAGCCCCGACTTAGGCTGACTCACTGACGGCTTAGGGTTTGCAGGTTTGGAAATTCTTAATTAATTGAAACGCTCGGGACCACCTTTGCAGCCTCCTGGCTTGGCAGGACACCCCTAGAAGCCACAGTTCTTTCAGCCCAAACCGATACCAATAAATTCTGAATCATCCACGCACACACACACACGCACGCGCACCCTCCCAAGATCTTTTTTAACCTTAAACAAAAGAACCCCCAAACAGCCGTCGTAAGAGTCTAGATCCAATGTAAAACCATTAGCGCCAACCACACGCCTCGACCTCGCTCCGTCTCAGCTCCAGTCGGCGCTGCGGGGCGACGCAGTGGAGGCTCAGACGCCCTGCGCCTGAGTTGTCTTTGGCTATACCCAGAGGCCCCATAGTAGTTCCTTTTTGGGGTTCTTATCTAGAATCCTACAAGGTAACCCCAAAAAGCAACTACTTTGGGGCCTCTGGGCAAGGAACCCATGGGTTTTGTTTTGAAAACTGAAAGCTCTGAAATTCCCAGAAGGGGAAGCTCAGGGACCTTGGCAAAAGCTAATCTCTGACTTTCTGTCCACCTGAATAGTAGTAGCGGAGGAAGAAGTAGTAGTAGTAGTAGTAGTAGCAGCAGGAGTAGTAGTAGTAGTAGTAGCAGAATTAGTAGTAGTAGCAGTAGAATTAGTAGTAGCAGGAGTAGTAGTAGGAGTAGCAGCAGTTTTAGTAGCAGCAGCAGCAGTAGTGGTATCAGTAGTGGTAGTGTGGCTAAACAACGACAATAAGCATCTAGACAGAAGCATCGCGAGAGCTGAGACAGGCTCCGGCCCTAACCCTAACATTGCGAGCAGCAGGGGATGGCAAACCGTTCATCATCTTTGTACACCTAAGCACGCATATCAGCAAACTCCAAATTCCAAGGACCTATTCTGGGACTCACACCGCATCATCATCGCTGGAAACCCGTCCCAGACTCCACAGTAAATGTCATCCCCTATCGCTTTCTCTCCATGGCACTCTGCGACGCCGTTCAGTGGCCCAGAGGGTGGCGACACGAAACAATGGAGCCTTCAAGAAGTCTGTTAGTGCGAAGTAGCAACGGCTGCAGCTCTACACTCCTGGGGTCTCTTTAAAAACCCGAAAGTCAGACGGAGATTTGCGATAGAAGGCAAGCCGTAAGTTTCAGGTGCAGTGCAGGGGTCTGGATAAAACAGAAATGATGGTATAACAGTCCCAAAATATCTCTAGCTAGTCTTTAGTATTAGCATACCCTAACATCCTTACATTTCGGAGTTCAGACATTGTGCCTCTGCACGGCACTTCTGATCTTCTGCAGAGATGGACATTACTTCAGGCAGCAGGAATCTCCTGAAGACTCCGCTAGGACGGCTAAGGCGGCTAAGGGTTTTGATTCTGTTGGCGGTTAAGGGTTAAAGGGTTTAGGGTTTGCTTAAGCGTTTGCTGTAAGGGTTTGGGGATGTTTAAAGTGTTAAGGGTTGAGGGTTTAGGGGCGACTCCTAACACCTAAACTGACACCGCTGCAGAGCCCAGACACACTAAAACCAAGCCAAAGGAGCGTCAGCGCAGCTGACAGGCCACAAGCGGCCTTCACCGCGCTATTTGGGTGACGAGCTTAGGATGGTTTTTAGTTTGAAGGTTCTAGCGATTTTGAGTGCTGTCGGGGGGCGTCGGGTAGGTTGGCAGGTTTACAGAAGAATCCAACGTGCATTGAGGGACAGGGGTTTATCGGGTTTGGGCTAATGTTTGCAAGCGGAATGGACAGGATCTGGGTCTTTGCATGGCTTCAGGAATGTTGCAGGTGGCTCAATGCTTGATTGAAATCCGATCAAAAGCACAATCCTCTGACGTAGTTGGGGTTTTGAGTTCATGCTTGATGAATGGCACTTCTGTGTTCGCAGCCGAGCTTGACTACGAATTGCAACACCAGAACACAGCAGATCGTTGCTCGATACTTGGCCGCGCGAGCAAACCCTCCGCACCATAGCCAACCTTTAACATATAATATTCGCGAGGCAAGCTCTAAACTGAACCTTACATGTGTGATTTCCGAACCAAACACAGGATGGCACCTAATATCCGAGCCGATGCCCCGAAAGCCAGCGAGAAATCGAAAGGCTGGCCTTCGATGAAAGTAAACCCTGAACCCGTCATCCCGAATCTCGGAACCAAAAAAACATCCCGAATACCCCAAACCCTCAACCTCCAAACCCCCAAACCCCTAAGCACTAAACCCTAAACTTAAGCCTTCAAACCTGAACCCCCAAAACCCCCCCAAACCCCTGAACACTAATACACCATGAAGGAAGCGCCTTGAAAGCGTTCCGGAGCCGATGCCGTCGAGGCGACATGCTTCAAGCCGCGCGGGGTACTTCGCTGAACGAAGGCCCGGGGTTGAGGTTTGGCGTTAGGGCTTATAGGGCTTATAATGGGGTTTATAGGGCTTATAGGGCTTATAATAGGGCTTATGGGGTTTATAGGGTTTATAGGGCTTATAGGGCTTCTAGGGTTTATAGGGCTTATAGGGCTTATAGGGTTTGCAGTAGGTTGAGGTGGTGAGGTTAAGGGTTGACCCTAATGGAAAGCTGCAGCCAAGACTATGCCTTCACACTAAACCCTCTGCTCGGCGCACTAAACTCTCAGTGTCTACCCCCAAACTTTCCACTTGAGTTAACCCAGTACTCTGTACCCTAAGCCCGCAACCTTAGACCCTGCACCGAAAACCCTCCAACTTACACCGGAACCCGAAATCCCCAAGCTTTAGCGATTCTGCTATGCTGAGAGCCTTAAACTGTGAGTCTATACGGAGCCATAGGGTTCAAAACAGGAACGTCTGCGGCCGTTGGAGCCGTGGGATCCAAGTATGCCCGAGTGGCCCGGTGATTTGTATTCTGTTTGGTTTGGGGTTTCGGGCTTAGGGTTTGGGCTTAGAGGCTTAACGGATCCAGCGATCCGGACTGAGGTGCTCTTCAGGCACCTGTGGCCCAGCTGAGGATACTGCTTTACAATGTCATTTCACCTGCGTCAAGCATATCTCCAATGCATATTCTTCTTGATATGGTCGAGAATGGCATCCGTCACGATTTCAGTCTGGTTTGGGTCCTGGCAATGCTGGAGATCATGCCCACACTTGACCTCCAAAAACTCATAGCTGCCTTCGCAATACTGCTGCGTTGCCCGTGAGAAGGGTTTCGTGCACGGGATTGCGTGATCTTCGTTCCCGCATATGAAAAGGGTGGGCGCGGAAATGCTTGCAGCACGATTCTCTGCAGCCTTGCCTGCGGTTGGGCCACCACCCAGAAGTTGAAGCAAAGCAGCCATCTGCTGAAAGCCCAGTTGAGCCAGCTCCGGCACGGAGAGTAATGGACCTTTCGCCATCCATCGAGGGATGATTGCATTGTACCACCACAAAGGCCTCTGAAAAGCTTCCGGTGACTCCCACCCAGGACCCGGCAGGGTCATGGAGGTCTGGGACGGAGCGAAAGGAGCGCCCAAGAACTCGTACCTTGTCGCTGAGTGCCAAACATCGTTACGGAAGCCGGCTATTTAAGGCAGATGGAGTGAAAGGTCTCAACAATCCTTACACCTTGAATAAAAGAACGCCCTAAACCCTGCACCCTTAAACCTTAGACATCCCAAACCACAACAACACTTCCGATGACAGGCCGTTCTGCAGGGTGTTGTTGGCGAGAGAAGCAGAGCTCGGACGCGTGAAGAAATGGAAATACGCCGATGCCGCGCCTTAGGTCTCTGGTTGTCCATGATCCATGGTATATTGTGTTATAGTATGTATTTTTGCATATCATACTGTAGTTTATATAGTCTAGCTTTCTGTATAATGCTATACTCTACTGTACTATACTATACAATACTGTACGATACCATACTATACTATGTTACGCGATGGTACGCCCTGTGATCACTCAAATTCATGCCCTTAACCTTTGCTCCTAATGCTACACCCCCTCCTCCCCGCTAGTATTTATTGGGTCGTGCCAAAGTCTCATAGTTGGGGCTACAGTCTCCCTATTCCCCAATGCTTCTTTCTAAACCTTCCAAGAGAGAGAGAGAGAGAGGGGGAGAGAGAGATGGAAGGGGCTTGTTTGGATGCAGACGCAATCAGTTCTAGGTCTGTAAGGCTGTAAGGGGCCCGACTAGGCGAACAGGCAGCAACTGTGCTGTGGTCTTGCCGAATCAAACGTGTGCATTCCCGCATTCCCGGCCCACTTGCCTCCAGAAATGCGTGTTTAATGTTCAGGGACCTTTGGAAACGTAGGAGCAAGCCATAAATTCCATTTGTCTTGTGGGACCTGTTAACGAGAGCAGTAAGGAATCCGCCTGCTGCTCCAAGTCCGCCGTCTCGCCAAAGAGACCATCCGAGAAAGCTACGGGGTGAGGAACTGCCAAGCCTTCGTGTTAGGGGCCCCAAAAGCACATAAGCATAAGCATTTTAAAGGGATATCTCTACCTTTATGGGCTTCATTCTAAGGGAGTTTATATGGGATATCCCTGTCCTACTTTTTGCTTATGTGCTTTTTTTGGGGCCCTATAGTGGGCGGTCTGGTGGTTCAACCCAAACCCTGAACCTTGGAACCCTAACCTTAAACCAGGTTATAATGCACCCTAAAGATCAAAAACCTGTGGGCCCGAACCCCGGGCCGGTATCGTGCACCCTAAACCCGAAACCTTGTACTCCTCAGTTGCTGAGTTCATAAGGCCCAAAAACTTTACACTTTCAGTTTTACAGTGGGTATTGCTATACCAAAAAGTGTAAAGTGTATCCACTCAGCTACTGAGGCTCCTAAACTCAAACTCAGCTTAGTGCTCAAGGTTTTAAGCCTTGCAACAACTGCCTCACTTGCGGGATAACACGTCTTAGTGTGTAAGTGGTAGAACCGGGGTTACCCTACTTGCACCCTATACAGAACCCTACACTTAATGCGTAACTGCTTGCTGGATTCGCTGGCTCCTTGCATCAGTTTAATGCAAAGGGGGTGCCCCTAAACCTGAAACCGACATTCACCAAGGCCCTAGGTACACTGCGAAGGCATACTTTGACAGCAATCCCTATGCGCCTAAAGCCTTGTAACCCTAATTACACCCTAAACCTATGACGAACCCTGATCCCAGAAGCCAGGCCCAAACCCCTCAATAAACCCTGGGCCGAGAGGCTGGTAAAGCTTACCACTCGCCGGCGCCAGCGTTTCGAGCCTAAGAAAAGCCAGCCGATGATGGCGCCAATGTCGTGGGCCACGAGATGGAATCCTTGCTTGCTCGAAGGTTTTCAAGGCTTAAGATATCGGCTTTCGGGAGCTATAACACATCAAGAAATCAAAACGGTAAAGGCCACATACTCTACTACTAAGACTCGTCTGAAGCCGAATGCATTTGCAAAACCGGCTACATCGCCCACCAGCTTCTTCACGGTGTAGTCGTGCTGAGAAGGAGGGGACGCACCTGGTGAATATCCACGCTGGTCGCAAGCAGCAGCACGGTAGCCAACGTTTGCCAACTCCTTCATTAAGTCCAACCAGGTCTCCTTTCGAGTGTAGGGGTTTTGCAGGAGGTTTTTGAGGCAGGCCTACGACAAAGGAACCATAAGAGTTAGCTTGCTGTAAGTTTTGGGGGCTTCCCAACACGTTCCGATGTGGTTCCGGCTGGCCAGTTCTATGTTTAGGCTCCTACTTTCGACAAGAAACAAGGCAGCCAATAAGGAAGTATGTTGAAGAGTACAGTATAGGTAGGCTCTGCCGGCGAATGCAGGAAGACTTCCGGTGTACCGTCTTGCATCATATAGTGTCAGAAGGCATCAAACCGATGGCTGGCTGGACAGGTGTGTGTCCTAAACCTAAACCCTATGCCGAAACCTTAAACCCTTAACCTAGCGCTCAGTAGATTGGACATCACGCGCTGAGTATTGCCGCCGTAGCCCTCCTCTGGGAACATGACGTTAGCCCCTCCCGACTCCTTCCACATCGGGAAACCATGAAGGAGGAGCACCTGCTTCCCACGCACCCTTCGAGAACACGAAGATGGCGTCCAAGTGCAGCTGAACCATTGGCCCTGAGTATGAATCGTGCGATTTGTAAGCGGTGATTCCTGTACCAGACCGAAAGCATTGGGAGCAGACGTTCCCAATGAGCCCTGGTGCTGTAGCAGCAGCAAGGACTCTTCAGGCTGGTCTCCGGCATCCAGATTTGCACAAAGTGTGCTGACAGCACACGCATCTTCAGTAAAGGAGTGGCTTCTGACAACATCAGCCCAAACGAAGGCTTGCACGAGCGCAGAGAAGAACCGAAATCTGGGGCGGACTGCCATGCTGCGCAGCTACGGCAGACAGTAGCTCCGACAATATCAACAAACACCACATATCTCCCAATCCTGGCTACTATAAGGGATCTATAAGGGTACTATAATATAGGGACCTTTATGGAATTTACACCCTGAGTTCTGGCATCCTGAAAGTATGCCTTCATGTTGCATCTCCTGGTGATGCCGGATTCAAAAGCCCCGAAGTTCCATCATCACCGTTCCGGGTCCAATCAAAGCCAAAGCAAGAAAAGGGACAGGCAATAGTAAATATGATGCTGCTGCTGATGAGGTTGATTGCGATGACGATGATGATGATGATGGCGATGACGACGAGGAGGAGGAAGATGATGATTATTGTGAAGATGGTTCTGATGATTATGATGATGATGGTGATGAAACCGGTGATGGCGATGCTGAGGATGGTGATCATGTTGGACGACGATGCTGAGCAAGATGAAAAGGATGACACGAAGCAGCAGGATTGTGAGGAACACGACCAAGTTCAACATGGTGGTAATTGTTGGCGATGCTGCTATCAATGATTATTACTGTGGTGATCACGACGACGACGACGACGACCGTCATCATCTGCAGGAGCACTGCAAACAAAACATTCGCTCACTAACTAGACACTCAAAAACAGTCAAAACAGTCAACAAAGCTATCGACGAGCCAATCAGTCAGGCGGTTATGCCGCCAGTCAGCCAACGACAACTATCATGAAATGAATAAGCAAACACAGGTAAGCAGACCAAGCACGAGTCAGCCGACCAAACAAACAACAACCAACCAATAAATCAATCTACCAGTCAATCAACCAGTCAATGAACAAGCATAGCCCATAAACCCATATCAACACTAAATACACCATCATCTTTTTCGTGCTTCGAGATGATCGTCAGCATCACGACGATCCAAGAATGGGTCACCATCAGGATCCTCGCCTTTCAACCTTTGGGTGATTCAAGACAAAGGCAAGTTTGTCCGTAAATCACATGTTTGTGCGTTAACGCATGCAACCGTTCAATCGTCACGAAACGAAAGTAATGAACTGTAAGCGCGTAAGCCGATCGCAACAGGGGCGCACGAAGAATAACATGAAAAAATACAAAGCCGGCGTCGAATGCAGGGGTCGAACCCCAGCATGTGGATTCTAGGGTTCAGGGCAGAGGCAGCATGAGCAAAAGCAGGGGAAGGCCATCACGGTACTAGTGACGAGATAGTCAAAGAATCGACCATAAATCACCACCATCAGCATACTTATTGCTGACAAACCTGAAACACTGAAGCTCCCGTACAAAACCCGTCATCTGAAACCCAATACCCCCAAAGATGTAAATCCTGAGAAACACTACAAATCAGGGCCCTAGAGAAAACACACACACACACGGACAAAAGATGTTTTTCCGCATCCACCGCAGGAAACCCTCAAGTCCCAGACTCACGAAACCTCAAGCCACACCCAAACAAAACCCCGCTCAGCAAAGCAGTAGTCAAACGCAACGTATAAACACAAAACCTACATTCAAACAACCAGTTTACCCCTCCCATTCCAACTACCTAAAACCCGAAAGCCCTAAACCCTACAGTAGAAGCCAGCAAGTTGGAGCATCATTATCCTCATGCCCTTAAGGTAAAGTATAAGGGATCCTAGCACTAATCCTCCTAAAGCCATGTTCCAACTTTCTGGGGTTCACTGTAGACCAAGAAAGGATCCGACGCATTAACGAAGAAATCTCGCCTTTCGAGGTCTGCCTTTGGCTTCTCCGGGCTTCGCTCCTGTAGCAGTTCAATGGCCTCCGGGCCAGCCTGGGAACACGGGATTGTAGTATATAGAAGCATATTACAACTTATTTAAACTTAGTATGGTTAGTTATACTGTTATACAGTTTTACTGTAGTCTATCGAGTACGAAAATGGTACACTACGGGATTGTAGTAAATAGAAGCTTAAAACCATACACTTGAAATAATCATGACCAATATTTCATGGAATATCTACATTATAGTAGATCATAACATATTACAGTATATTACGGTACATTACAGTACATCTTGTAAGCGGGTACTTTGAAGTGCTTTGGGGTTTAGGGCTTTGGGGGTTTTGGGCTTAGGGCTTTGAGGGTTCAGGGTTTAAACGTTTGTCGGAGTTTAAGACGTTTGGGGGCTTTGATCTGCTTTTGGACGGTTAAGGTTTGGGGTGCAGGGACTGTCAAGATCAATATGTGTCCCAGGTCGCTATAGAAGCACTAAGGAGGTTCTATATACAAGGGTTCTCTAGTGGGGATTCGTGGGTTTCGGGTTTGGTAAACGTAAACTTTCCAAGGCGATCCCCCTACATGGGTGCCGGCCTCCATGGTCAAGGTGAAGATTGGTTTTTTTTGCCCCTGTATCCCATAGAGTGCTGGAGTCTCATTCGGACTCCTGGAGTTTAGGGTATAGGGAACTCTGTCCATAATTCTTGTTTCTAATACACATCGAATAGATATGTAACCTTGTGAAGCCATACTTTCCGTGTACGCCGAAACCTAGCAAAAATCACCCTGACCGCTTCGCTGTACCCGAAACCCTAAACCCCATCAGTCTCCTTTGTAGACTCTATCCCTGAGGGTCCAAAGGACCCAATAATTAGGTACTTAAGTTTAGGATAGTGGTTGTGTAGCTCAATATTTAGGAGAGTATATGATTGTTAGGTACTTGGACCCTTAGGGTATCCCTTAGTAGCCGAAGGACTGGATGCTGAAACATGCACCTTCAGAGTCGGGATTCCTCTGCGAGAGCTCTGAGAGCCCCAATCAGAAGAAAGCAGAAGGATTCGGTGTACCCTAAGGTGTTCAAGCACCAGATGGCGGAGTCTTCGGCTTTAGGTACCAAAACCCTTTCAGAGATTGATTGGGGCAGCCAGCCCAGCTGATTATTTAAGGGGAGCGGGGTGCTTGGTCGTTTAGAGTTTCTGGTTTAAGGTTTAGGCGATGCTACAGCCGCAACATGGCTTAGACTGCGAGGTCTCAATGAAAACATAAATCACAAAGCTTCAGAAATTACACAAAATGGTCTAAGCTTTATGGCTTAAATGTTTGGGGAACGCAAGAGCATACCAGCCGGCATTCAAGGCATTTCCAACCGGCCTAGGAGCATTAAGTGTTGTCACTTCAGGTTGCTCCTATATCGAATCCCAAAGTTGTGAGCCGGCACCCGCACGATCATTCTGCACCGAGAGGCTTCTGCAACGCTGCGGCCACCTCGGCAGACAAGTCCCCGCAAGCTACAAAGACTGGCTTCCTGGTCTCATGGACGAGCGTCGAGATTCTTGAGACGAGCCAGGGCAGTGACTACGGTTGGCACCGGGTGTGGGCGGTGTGGGCTCGGAAGTGTTCCTCCACACTGCTCCACACAAAAATAGACGATGCCTTCGTAGATGTCCTAGACAGAACCTCAAACTCTGAGCTTAGCAAGCCTTCCTAGCATGCAGCGGTCTGGAGTTCCAAATTTCCGTCTCTTCGCCCTTCATTTTCTCAAAGACACCGAAGAGGACTCGCGAGGCAGAGAGCATGAACTCCAGGAAGGAGATCGATCCATCACCTTGCCGGGGTCGCTTGCTACATGGGCACTAGTAATCAGAATAGGGTTTTGGGGGCCATTATACTACAACTACATGCAATAAGGAACCCCCAAAATAATATAGGCAACTAGTAAGGCCCCTATATTATTCAGAGTACTACAAAGCCATCGGAGTGAAATACATTACAGTTTATCCTGGAGGCTCGCACTTGAAGGCTTGTGGACGCAAAGACCATACCACAAACGTCTGTTGGGATCTCTGGAAGCGCAGAATTCCGCAACTTTTCAGATGAAGGGAGGACAAGAGGATGGAGTTTGCGACAGAGGTATCAACTGTCGTCACTTCGGCTTGGCCGGCCAGAGCGAGAGACCCAGGCTCTGTAGACTTGATCAAGTACCTGGCCAAATTCCGGACTCGGTGTCAATAAACCCGCATGTAATCGAAATGCAACTTCGCGACTACGAACCATGCCTACTCCGGGGCTTTGTGCACCCTGAGCAGTCTTGAGCAGTCTTTGCATATGCAACCTGGGTGCCATCTGCATCCACCTCCTGCATGACGTTGTCTACCGATCGGCAGTTCATCTCTCCTGCAATGCATGGGATTTACAGTGCCATGGTTCAGGTTTGACATTATACTATACCGGACTAGACTTTGATATCTTAGATGATCAGTGTAGGGGGGCTTCCGCAAAACTGTGTCGGTCGATACAGGTAGAGCTGGGGTGTCTCTCCAGGATTTCGCCTTAAAGCCAAAACAGGCCCATGATCCCGAAACCCTAAACCCGAACCCTACCCTACTGAACCCTAAACATCTACCTTTTTCGGGCTCCTTATTCTGATTTCGTTATATGCACCCTTAAACAGGTAGGTTATTCAGCGTCCAAGTAAACCCAAAACCCAAAACCCTACACCTTACAAGCCAAAGAAGAGCTGCCGATGGAAGTGTATGAAAACGCACAGAGGAGTACGAGCAAAGGACCTGCGTTGAAGGTTGCTGTAGGGTAGCCGTTTGCATGTTCGATGTGACAAATCAGATGTTCCAGAGGCCATTGAACGCAATGACCTGAAGTAGCCCAGAAGCCTTAAGGCCCCATCTTGAAAAGACAAACCCCTGTGGCCCAACTTAACTTCCACCCCTCCCCTCCCTAAACCCTAAACCCTGAACCCTAAAAGCCCTAAACCCTAAACCCTAAACCCTAAAAGCCCTAAACCCTAAACACAAAAGGAGGCTTAAACCCCTAAACGCCAAGGATCCCGACAGTCAGGAACCTTCAAAGAGGGGCCTTGCGTTTCAGACTGAGGGTTTCGGGGGGTCTGCTACTTTGGTGTTTAGGGTTTAGGGTTGTTGGGGTTTTGGTGTTTTGGGGTTTAGGTTTTGGGGGTTTTGGGGTTTAGGGTTTAGGTTTTTTGGGGTTTTGGGGTTTAGGGTTTAGGTTTTTTGGGGTTTTGGGATTTAGGGTTTAGGTTTTTTGGGGCCTTGGGGTGTTTCGGGGTGTCTTACGATATGGTGATATGGTTGTACAAAGACTGAAAAGGCGAATCTATGTCCGAAGATTCAGACCTCCTCAGAGCAAACAAAGTCCTCCGTCACCCAAAAGCCTCAACTCCCAAAAGAAGCCTAACCCCAAGCGAAACCCTAAACATCCCTAAACTCGATACCTTTAAAACTGTTGGGCCTTAAGCCATAAGCATCCTCGAACTCTAAACCCGAAGCTGCACTTGCCAATCAGAAGTGGCCTTCGCAGGTGCAGCCCTCGCAGTGGCCAAGGGAGCGTAGAAGGCTCGTGGCCAGCAGCTCATCCCTCCAGGCTTTTGGCCGTTTTTGTTTAGTTAGGCGTAGGGCTTGGGGCTCAGGCTTCAAAACTGTGGGGTTTAGGGCCTAAGATTAAGGGGAAACTCAACCCCGAAAAGCCCCTGAACCCGCATGAAACCCACGGGAAAATCGAAGGGCAGAAACAAAATCGCAACCGAATAGCGTTCCACCCGCATCGCCTGTGAATACCTGCCCTACGATCATGAGCCGACTCTGTCACTCCGCTGTACCAATTCCGTTGTAGCGGAAGTGTGGTCCCACCAATACATCCCCAAGGGGACGCGTCTACATAAGTCAAGGACGATACGATATTCATTACAAAGACGTCTCCCCACCAGAAGAAACTCCACAATCTGATGCCTCTACATCCTACTTCAGCATGTCACTTCATCCTCCTGAGGCATATGACCCCCCATGCGGCGAACTTGCCTTTTCTCGTGAGAGGCATAAACACAAACGCTGAAGCCCAAACTAGAAACAGACATGGGAGTTTCCGAAAATAAGGGACCCCAATTGTAGTACCCTAAACAGTGGGATCCTCATTATAAGGGCCCCAAACCCCAAAGCCCAACAGGAAGGCTCAAAATAGCCTGCCGGTAGCCTTAAGGATCTGAGCCTTCAGGAAGGCTCTCAGTCCTAAAGGTCAGGTTTAGGGTTTAGGGTTTAGGGTACCTAAGCCCTGAACCCTAAGGCATAATATCCTCAGCCCTAGTTCCTAAACCTAAATCAACCCCTCAGCCCCTTTCTTCTTGACCCTGTGGTATAGGTTAGATCTTGGCTCTTACATATTCTGTGTTGTACACTGTATATGGGAGTTTCCGACAATAGGGCCCCCTAAATTTCGGAAACTCCCATATGAGAAATCATGAAAGGCTGAATTTCAGATCAGGGACCGGTCCAATGTTCCGCTGCCATCCTTGCTTCCGCAGCTCTGCTCTAACTTTTTCGTGTCTCTGGGTACATTCGGGCTTGCATTCTTGAGGCTAAGGGTTTAGGGATTAGGGTTTAAGGTTTAGGGTAAGGGGCATCTGCGGGGTTCAGAGCTTGGGGGACTTCGCAGGCAGGATTCTGTACAGTGCTTCTGTGCTTCGCAAAATCTTGAGTTGGGTCGAGTAGAAGATCCGTGAACTATCTATCTAACTGGCTAACTATCTGACCGACCGACGGACTGACTGACAGACTGACAAACTGACTACTATCTAAGTATCTCTTTATCCATCTACACGTACACGCATGTACACACCCATACTTACATACACGTTAGGGGGGAGAAGACACAGGTGTCGAAGGTACGCGCTTCAATACCTAACTTCCGGGTTAGCTAACCTTCCTGGTTGGAGACCTGTGGTAGTTTGAGGCTCTGGGATTGCAGCTGATTTGAGTATGGAGGTTTCGGACGACAAACAGAACCTTCAAGAAAAACCTTGGAACCCCTTCTGGTTCCAACAACTCATGCAGTATCCATTATGCGAGAACTCCTAAAGCATCACCGCAAAATACAGTAGCCAGTAATTACATAGTTAAAAGCCTCAAATCCCTAATTCCCACAGGAAAAATCTCACATCCGAAATCGATATAACATCCCCTAAACCCAACCCCCGAACCCCACCAAGAATCCCAACACCAACATGGCGGTCCGAATGGTACATAATATTGTTCATTAGCACTCCCAACACGAATCTTTGCCAAGATAGAAGCCCGCAAAACCCAGTATACCGTGGCTCGTCTCGAAAAAATATGGTGGCTCGGTTTCCCTTTGTATCTCCTCATATAATCTTATAGTGACATACGAACATACTCCGAAACAATACTCCAACACCTCCCTGAAATATGCAGTTTGCAAGCCGGCTAAACCCTAAACCCCAGGTAAAACACATACTATAAAACCGAAACCCTGAACCCCAACACCGCCGAATCTGCTCAAGTGTACTAACATACTCCGAAACTTGAAACACTACGCCAATATCTCCATGAAGTAAAAATTTGCAGGCAGGGAGCCCTGTCAATTAGCTCGAAGAGCTCCCGAGCAGCGGCCTCGAGCCACTTCAAGGTTTAGTTGGGTTGAAGGTTTGAGGTTGGAGGAGGGGTTTGTGAAGAGTTTGGCTTTCGGTTGAGAGTTTGACTCCATGATACTATTCAATACTCTCTGCTGAAAACGACGAAAGCTGAGCCTGCAGAGGGGGGCCTTGTAAGCCCTATCAACAATGAATCCGAAAACCCCCGAAACCCCTAAATCCTAAACCCCAAACCCCGTAACCCTAAATTCCTAAATCTCGTAACCTTAAACCTTAAAACCTTAAGCCCTGAACTCTAAACCCAGGCTCTTATAAGGTCGACACCAGATCCGCGGCACTCCTCTCAAACGGCAGAGAAGTCAGCGAATGAGCCTTTGGCTGGAAGCCCATAGGGACTTCTTCACATCACGAGATATTATTATGTTTGATCATACACGATACTTTTACATCATATTGCACTGTGCTACATTTTATAAGGTTTCAAACAGTTGATTTAGGGTTTGGATAGGGATAATAGGGGGTCACGGGCTTTGAGGTCTAGTAGAATCTTCCATCAAGAAGGCCTTGGGAATTCGGGGCTTAAGGGTTCTAGGGTGACTTTGTTGCTGAATTATGGGGTTTAGGTTCCCTAAATTAGTTTTGGGATTTTTGAAACCCTTCGTCTTGAGATTCCCTGATATGATGAAGGGCACCCTAATCATGCCCTAATCCCTGGTGCCACACTATGAACCCTCGCGAGCATACCTAAATCCTTACCAAAACGAACCTCTTGTATCCCCGATGCCCTACACTCCGCTGTCGGGCCCTCTAGACATCACTGGGCCGAGCCATCATTCCGGCGTCGTCACCCAACGAGTGTCCCTTTTGGAGACTCTGATGAAGAGCCCCGCCGAGCCATTGTGCCACGTAAGTCAACACCGCGCCTTCTGGATGGCTGGCACTGGTCAGTTGCATCTGCTCGTCCATCTTCGATTGCCATGCTGCCCACCATCTCCCAAAGTCAGCGGCAGGCCATGTACAACTCGCGGTCTTCCCGGCGGGAGCGCAAGAAGCCGCCGTCATCTTGGCTCAGGCTCCTGAAGCGCTCCACGTCTCTGGTAGCGACCGCGCAAGAGAAGAGACAGCTCCCGTCGCTTGAGGCCCGGCAGCGCCGCATCTGCGCAGCTCCGTTGCGGTTGCCGGAGCCCCGGCATTGCTCGGCTCCAACCTATCGGGGACAGCCGTCGCCCTGTCAGCGTGGGCGGATGCTGGGACTGCTGTCCGAAACAGCTGCGACGTCAATGACCGGTGCGCTTACACTCGCAAGAGCTTGCCTCTTTTGGTTACGCCGGCAGCAGCTCCTGTATGCCGCAGCCGTAGCCAACCATCCATATGGAGGCCTCGGAATCAAGGCTCGTGCTTCTGTGTTCGGACCGGTAGGTTCTGTAAACACATGCTTGGCTCGGGGCTTGCTATTGATCCCAGTCCTGAATTTCGTACGACAGGCGATGAAGTCTTGTCTAACAAGGCTCGGGATTCGGCCAGAAGGTGTTGTCGATGAACCGTCCAGCGTCGCTTGTAGTCGTTCTGCGGCACTGCTGTGGCCCAGAGTCTGTACGTCCTCTGCGTGTACCTCCAGCAGCAGGAAGCAAATGCTGCAGTGCTTCGCTTCCCTGTGAAAATGTCCAGGGACCGCACGAGTGGTCCAAGACGTGCCTCTCGTCGATGCGGTGCTTCACGAAGTATACTCGCGAGCCCATTTCGTGAAGCATTTGGCCTGACACGCTCGGTCTTGGTGACTCGACCCGGGAATACGTTCGCGAAGACGTCGAACGCCGCACCCCGCGGTCCGTCAGATATGCGTCCTTCGGGGGTGCCATTAGCATTTGTTTCGCTCCGGTCGCTCCGCGCCTTAAACAGATGATGTGTCTCCAACTCTTCTGGCTCGATCGCCACCACCGTCTTCTTGTCTCCTAGTTTCGACTGGTTTAACTCTAATGAGAGACCACTCCTTGAAGGTCGTCCCTGCGCAACGGCGAAGTAAAGTGCTACTGACAAGGACGTCGTGGTCGAGATCCACGGAGAGTCCTCGGTGCACTTGTAGGAAGCAGTATGTTTTGTCTCTGCAGATCGTGCCGGCGGGTTCTTTGCTATGTGCTCGGCCACAGACTTTGCAGCTCAGGCAGTGGTCCAGCGAGTCCGCGGCACGAAACAAGAGGCCTGCTGGTGGACGATTAGCCACGTCTCAAGGCACAAGAGCACTCGTGCCTGTCGGCGCTGGTCCGGACATGATTCTGTGAGCATAGTTCCGGTGGCAAGCTCTGTTGTGGCTGTGGCGGCAGGTCGCCAACAAGTCAAAGTGTGAATCTAGGTCCATCTCACTTCGAGCCGAGATGCTTGGCATCACCATCAACATCGGCAGCAACATCCACGTTATCCAGCAGCGCAGACGGCAAAAGATCCTCTGGCACCAGCATCAACCGTCACGACGGAAAGCTGCACTAGCCACAATGAGCACTGCTACTGTTACTGGATTATTCGGGTCGGCCCTGTTTTGAACCCTTTGTTGTAACGGCACCACCAGAAAAAGGAGCCCTATAGTATACTACAGAGCCCGTTTAAAACCTTTCTCGTTTTAAACCCTTTCTCAAACCTTCTACCACCCTATAAAACCTAAACCCTAAACCTTACAACCTAGACCCTAGACCCCCGAAAAGGCGAAACCCTAAACCCTAAACCGTCAGAACTTCAAGGAAGCCGGGGAGCAGCTTCGGCTACCGGGCCCTCAAGTCTCCAAACAAGAACGTCACAGGCGAAGCGCACCGGCGCGAGGTCCTGTGAGTCTTGCTTGATCTTTTCTGAGCTTAAGCGGTTTAGGGTGTAGGGTTAAGGCTCATGGGTTCATGTTGTATGTGCGTGTGTTCCTTTGCCTTTTGCCGTGCTGTTGTTGCTGTTATGGTGTAGCGGCGTAGCGGGCGGGGTGCCAGGTTCAGGATTCTACGTTGAACAAGTGATGCTGAATGTTCAGGATGTTCGGGGTGTCCGAACAAACCAAGCGAACAAACCATCTACACGAAATCGAATCATGAGGTGGTCTTTCCAACCCTGGAAGGCTGCAGTGAAAGATGCAGGGGGCCTTATAAACGGAGAGCACCCGGCTCGTCCTTTGAAAAGACCCACCAGTTGCACCACCATGGATCTTGGACGAAGATCGGGCGCTGCTGGTTCTTCTCCCTCGCTCTCGAAACTTGATGCTGAAGCCTGAACTCTGAACCCTCTTCTGTTCTTGACTTTCCTACATTTTCGCTACGGTGATCGTCGGATCCCGAACACCCTACTTACGACGAAGTCCTACACCCTTTCCAAGAACCGGAAACCTCCGAGATCTGCATACTTCCGGATGCGGAGCTGGGCCCGCAGCCAGTCTATTCCGGAGGCTAGGGTCTTCAGGTTGAGGTTTATAAGCCTTATCTTTAGGGGTTAGGCCTTTTTTGTTTAGGGCCTTGCGTTCTAGGTTTTGGGGCTCTACTTCGGCTCTCTTCTTTCAGAAAAAAGTTGCATCTCTGACGGAGATCCGTCCTCAAACCCTAAACCCTAAACCCCTAAACCCCTAAACCCTAAATCCTAAACCCTAAACCCTTAACCCTAAACCCTAAACCCACCGTCCTCATAGAGGATCTCGAAGGCGCGGGCCTTGGAGTCGGCAAGTCAGGACTCTCGGAGTAAGGCCTGATACCCACTCATTGAGACATTTAGGAATCTCTGTTGAATTCAATCAGGGAGCCGAATACCCACGAATACCCACTCATTGAGACATTTAGGAATCTGTTTTGAATTCAATTAAGGGAGCCTAATGCCCATTCATTTGAGACATGTAGGAATCTGTTTTGAGTTTAAAAAGGGAGCCTAATACCCAACATTCAGGAATTTACACCCCAAGTCGTAACAGCGAGCACCAAGGCACTGTGTGGTTCGAGGTATGTTGCGCAATTCAAGAGCAGCTGTGTCTGGGCTTTTAAGAAACCAGGGAGTAAAAAGTATAAACTTTATTCCAAAATGGTTCCTTTAAGAAACAAGTATTAAAGTATGGTACTCCAAGGTCCAGTTTGTCACCCCAAATCCGAAGAAGATGTACATGAAAGCGCCAGCGACCTATCCTAAACCCTCAAAGCCTCAGCCCTCAAAGCCAAAACCCTCAACCCCTAAACCCCTAAACCCTAAACCCCTATAAACCCCTAAACCCCTAAACCCCTAAACCCCAACCCTAAAACCCTAAACTTTGGCCCGAAACTCCAAAGCCCCACAGTTCAGTATCTTTATCGTCCTCCGAAACCCTGAATGCTGTCACGGTCGGCTACTCATGCTCAAGTCGCACGAAAAACCGGCATCTCAACCACCGCGGCAGAAATCCTACACCCTAAAGCCGAACCCCGAAGCCCTGAGACTGATCAACCTTCCCCTAAGATCGGGCCGCGTGGCTGCAGGCTTCGCCTTCGCGATCGCTGCAACGCCGCGGAGCATATGCCGCAAGCGCGAGCCCTGTACCTATAGGAAGCACAGCAGCGATCGTAGTCATGCTGGCAGCAAAGACAACTAAAGAGGACAGTCACTCATGTTCCATCGCTTTACAGTAAGTACGCGAGCATCTACGTAGAGTGTACAAGTATGCACGATGTGTATTTATTTGCTGGTTATATATATATACATATATATATATACATACATATACATACATATACATATATACATGTATACATATATACATATATACATATATACATATATACATACATACATATATACATATATACATATATACATATATACATATATACANAAGCAGGAGAAGACGGGTGCCTGGTCGCAGAGGTGGCTGACCCGGCACAAACGAAAACACTGAACACACAGTCATACATGAAGGCCTACATACATACATATATACATATATACATATATACATATATACATATATACATATATACATGTATACATATATACATATATACATGTATACATATACACATATACACATATACACATATACACATATACACATATATACATATATACATATACATATACATATATAGACCTATAGATGCACATGTCTGCTTACATATAGATACACGTACATAACAGCTCAGATCATATGATATCATATATATATATGTAGGTATACAACTGTCATACACACACGTGTCATTTGCAATTGTGTGCATCGTGCTAGTGCTTAGAGAACTTTACGTGGCCCAACGAAAGGCTGTGAGAGCCTCAAGCCTGTGGTTCTTGGAAAGGCGAAGAATGAACACTGAGACAACGATCCTTGTGAAAACGTGGGATTCGAGTAGTTCGTATCCAATCCAAAGTAAAGATATCAGGATTTCTTTCGGCAGTCTAGAAATTGCAAGAACTTAAAGGCGCGAAAGATAGACTCAATGCAATAAGATCCTTACTTCATTGCTGCAAGACTGCGAAGGGACCACATACGGCCGAGGGTACATGGTCGTGTGTTGATACATAGCTCGATGAAGGATTCAAGTTGCCATGCTGGTCGACGTGGGCGTTCACAGGTCTGCCTCATGTCGTCCCAATACCACTTAATCAATGAATATACCTTAACCTTTTCCTTGCTAATGAGCTCTTTATGGCTTGAGGTACATTAATGCCTGATCTGTTTTTGATGACTGGATGGAGGGAATTGAAAGTGGAGATTGAAACTGGACAAGGCACGAAGGCAAGCTCCTCCTCTGTACACGTGAGGCCTCAGATATGGCATCGAGGAGTAAAGCAACGACCCCAAACCTTCCTGACCTATTTTCCGGAAGCTGTTCTGTACAATCAGCCCCAACCAAGTTGCCAGGTGCAGGAACCAATCGAGATGTATGGACACCACACCCTCGAACTCTACAGCCTCGACTCGAAACCCGCCGCCATCAACCTTCCCATCCTGCAAAAAAGAAAATACACAAGCCCTAGCCTTCGGATGTGATCATCATAAACCCTCCACGCATTCAACCTTCCACGGCAAACCCTAGGCCCTAGACCCTCAGTCCTAAACCTCAAACCGCCCGAAGCCGGTACCCGAAACTTAGAATGAACCGAAACTCCAGAGCCCAAGGCCCAAAACACGGATTATGGACTAATAGCTTCGGGAGTAACGTTTAGTTCCGTGTAGGCTGCGAAGTTTAGGGTTTAGGGTTCAGGGAAAACCCCTTACCCAAAGCTCCAAACCTCCAAACCGTCCGTTTACCCACAACGCAGATAAACCCTGAACCTTGACCCCCACACCATACACATAGACACAAACCCAAAACCTTAAACCCGACCAGCCTACGAAACCACGCACTCTACATGCCGAAACCCGAAATCCTAAACCCACAACTTGACCCACAATCCCAAGAACTCTTTGGATCATCCCAAAGAGCTTTCGAGAATGGCTCGGAATCGTCTTGCATGGTGCGACAGCGCAATGTCCGAGTCTTCAACCTCGAAGCAGGAGGGGTTGTGGGGTTTAGGGTTTAGGGCTTTTAGGGTAGGGTTTAGGGCTTTTAGGGTTTGGGGTTTAGGGTTTAGGTTTAGGGTTTAGGGCAAGGTAGGCAGGGAGGTAGGCAGGTAGGCGGGTACCCTGGGCAGGCAGGCAGGAAGATCGGTCGATTTTCAACAGATACTTCGATAGCATTTTGCCTGCAGGCTTTCGGATCCGGCTCCGGATTGTCAGATTTTTACTCGGGCTCTGTTTCGACCTTTTGAATTTTGGGCCTGGCGCATTGACACTACCTTGAACTACCAAAACCAAAACCAAGACCTACTCATCTGGGCCAAGCCCCTACATAATGATTAGAATAGGGTTTTGGGGCATTATACTATATTTATAATAAGGAACCACCAGAATAGTATTGGGCCAAGCCCCTAGATAAACCCCGGGCCCTAAACCTTTAATCCTCAGGCCCCAACCCTGGTGAAGCCCCGAATCCGAATCCAAGACCCGAAGCATTAACCTGCAACCCCAGAAACCCCAGAAACCCTCAACCCCAAGCCCTAAACCCCAAAAACCCTAAACCCCCAAAAACCCTAAACCCTAAACCCCAAACCCCAAAAGCCCTAAACCCCCACACCCTAAACCCTAAACCGCCAAGACCCCAAACTGGCGAGTGGCCAAGGCAGTCTCCTCCCCTAGCTCCCGCGCTTCGACGCTCCTCGCACATCAGATCTGCTTGGAAGCGGGGTCAAGACTGGGCTTTTAAGTAACCAGGGAGAAAAAAGTATAAACTTCTATTTCATAATGGTTCCATTAAGAAAAAAGGTATAAAACTTGTATTTCATAATGGTTCCATTCAGAAAAAAAAGGTATTAAAGTATGGTACTCCAAAGCCCGGAAGATCTCTCTTGGCAAGTTCGACTCTAGAGCTCCGGAGCTCTAAACCCAAGGTGCAACGTCCGTGCATCCCTAAACCCCCCATACTTACTAAACTTGCCTTTGGTTAGTAGGGAATGGAGGAATGGGGTACCATTATAACTACTATTACTACCATTCCTCCATTCCCTACTAACCAAAAGTAAGTAAACCCCCCAAGACACTACGCCCAGACCTCATAAAAGGAACCGAAAGCCCGGAGATCCGAAACTTCCTTCAATGAGTTGCTGGCTAAGTCGGGGCTGACAGGTTCTTAGCATTTGGGGCTCAGGTCCTTAAGGACGAAATGAACCCTAAAAGGGTTTAAGGTTCATATACCATATAGGGATTCATAGTATATGGGTACTTTTAAGGGTCATTTCGTCCTTCAGGGTTTGGGGATTAGGAGTACGGGCTTTAGCGTGGGTGGGTTGTTGGGGTTAGGGGTTAGGACGGCTAGCAGGATCAACAACCAGAGCCTGAAGTTCTTACTCGGGCTCCCACATCTAGGTACCACCCATGCCATGAATAGAGAGCTGAGCCTGAGAATCGGGGCTAAGTGGAGGTTACCGGCGGGTCCCTCGACACGAAGCTGGTGCTTGAGCCGGTCGTTCAAAAACACTTTTTGCCTCTTCTGACCCCGCTTCAAGCCCTCCATCTTGAACCAGGGGATTTACGACTTTGGGATTGCGGCTGAAGTCCTAAACCCTAAACCCTACACCCTAAACCCTTTTAAGGCCCGAAAGACTAAAGACCCCTGGTGCCCGGCACAACCCGCAAAGCACCAGGATGCTGAAAACTTTGGAGCGGCGAACCCTCTGACTGAGCCCTAGAACGTTGAGTGGCTTCAAGGGCTTTCGGAATCCAACTATTCTGCGATCATCAGCATGATTTCAGCTACCATTTTGTATTCTTACTGCGAGGCTGTGTGTGTGGGTGTGTGCCTGTGGCATGCATGGATGCATGGATGTGTGCATGCATGTGTGTATATGTGTACAGATAAGTGCATGTATCTGTGCATGTATGCTGGTCTGTATGTACCAATGTATGCATGCATTCATGCACGCATGCATGTATGCGTGTTAACAAGGAGCCTCTTGGTGATTCAGTATACATATGATATACATTTACACATAAACCTACATGTGTGCATGCATATATATACATATATATATATATGCACATATACACACCATATGTTACAGATACACATGCATATACATATATATATGTAGAAAGATAGATAGATAGATAGATAGATATGCAACATGCATATACACACTCCTGCATCCAGATATAGCCAGAACACGGCAATACATCACGAGCACGCGGCCAACCCTGTAATCCTATGTTGTGCTACTGGTACTAATTACCTTACATCATGTTGACGAAAGAACATATATGCAATGTATTTAAACTCAAAGTTTATCTGTATTGGTCCTTATAATAGGGATCCTACTATTTGGGGTACTATATTAGGCCTTTGTAAGGTAGACATGTTCATATCTATTGCCATTTAGTCGTCAGGCCTCCTCCCGCGCCAGGCGACGGAGGGCCCAGCGAGGCTGGGGAGGTGAAAAGCCATGAAGGCCGAAAGCCTGTGGGAAAGCATGGGGTCTTTAGCTGCTCCACTTTCCTGCGCTAGTTTAGAAGGTCTGGGGGGTTTAAGGTCTATGGCGTCGTGTTGTGGATAACAGCACTCAGAGGTTGGGGTCTGTGGATAAAGGTTCGGAAGTCGGAGTTGAGAAATTTTGGGGTTTGGGTGGTGGGTTGTGGATTCCTGAAGTGTTGAGCTATCGTTTGGGGGCATATCGTGGTTGCATGTATGTGTATGCTTATGCGTATGCGTCTGTGTATGTGTACGTGTAGGTGTATGTACAATACATGTGTATGTATGTATGTATATATATATAATACAAATATAGAGATAATATAAACATAGATATAACTATAAATAATAAATATACAAAAACATATAAAAATAGATGCTTTAGGTTTTTGGTGGGTTTTTGAGACATGGGTTTGTCCGGATTTAGGGCTTATGAGACTTTGAGACTGAGGCACGTTGCCGTGCCTCTAATAGTTTAAAGCTTGAAGTTTCCAAAAAGGGGTCCTTTAAAGGACCCAAGAATTAGGTGCTCGGGTTTAGGGTGTAGGGTCCCTTTAAAGGGCTCTATAAGGGGTTTAGAAGATTTTGTAGAATAGGTCCTTGGGTTTAGGGGGTAGGGTTTAGGGTTTAGGGTTTAGGGGTTAGGGGTTAGGGTAAAGGACCCAATAATTAGGTACTCGGGTTTACGATAGTAGTTATGTAGCTCAATATTTAGGAGAGTATATGATTATTAGGTACTTGGACCCTTAGTGTTTGGGGACTTAGATTCGCTTCAAGCACCCCCCCTTCGAACCTTCCTTGCCACAGATGCACAAACGGATCAACGAGCTTCGGAGTTTCGTACTTGCCTACCATGCTGTAGGCACGCTGCGGCAAAATTTGGGGTTGGACTGGTTCAGCGTGTCGATGACGGGGAAAATGCATGCTGTCTAGAATCCTGTGAAACAGATGCTGGGTTCGAGGAACAGGGGTTGTACACTCGCGGAACCTCGGCTAGGCCCTAGCCCCTACCACAACCAGGAACTCACGACAATAGTTTCCAAACCTTCTGCAGACGTCTTTGCCACCCTAAACCCCTAAACCCTAAACCCCTAAACCCCTAAACCCCTAAACCCTAAACCCTAAATACAGAAAGCCAAGTGGCTGTGAAGGTCTCGGAACCTGCTAGGTGCGTTCGAGGTTCAGCGTTCATCTATCGGGTTCTGGGTTTAATTGGGTTTAGGGTTTAGGGTTTAGGGTTTGGGAGGTTTTGAAGCAGAGTTGTGCTTCATAAGAATCGCATCCAACGCTGTGAAAGCTAGCAGGCCCCTGCTCCTTCAACCCTATCCCGACAAAAGCCTATCGCCCCTGATTTCTATGCGTGTCCCCTGTCTCTTCTGTGGTTCTTTGGGGCCCTGCTAGGGATCCTACGGTCGGGTTTGCCGCTGATCTTTGAAAGCTCTTGGATTTCAGTACCTGAAATCGAGATCATGCCGAAGCCGTCGGAAAATCGAAGCTCCTTTCATCGAATCCGCAGCGTTTTGTTGACCTCTCGCCACAAAATGTGAGGACCCGCAATGGCTGAACCCTCCCCAGCTCTCATCCCTAGCAAATTCAAACTGTCCGGAGCCTATACTCACCTGTAGTAACACCTCGGGCGCAAAGAACAATCCTTTTGGCAAGGGATCGTGGCAGGACCTGGCAGCACATGCTTGTGTCCAGATTGGAGGGCCCACTGCAATCTGCCATTGGGAAATCAAAAATATCAAGTTTCGATCGGCACGGGCAAGCCATCTTTTCGAAACGCTCCTGCTCTGCTTCGCTCAGCCTGTTGATGCACTTCTGCTTCAGATTTTCAGAGCAGTCCTGATGACTACAAATAGCGGCTGCGATGAGGCGGCTGCTAAATCCCCAGTTGTCATCCTCAGTTCCGGGCTATAAGTTCAAGATGTAAAGGGTTACAGTATACCAAACCTGTGTAAGGCCGAATCCCGCTTGAAACTCCTTGACATCTTAGCTTCCACGCAGGATCATCTCGCTCGCGTTGCGCACCCTTCCTTATGCGTCTCTTTTGCATTGTGGGCATCAGTGACGACTCCTCTCTTCGTGGGTCACTAGATGTTCAAGAATGGTCAGTCACAGTTCACTTGCCGGGGTTCAGTCTTTAGCTGGTCTAAGCGCAGCCAAGAAATCACGTAGGGTCTACAGAGCAGTGTCCATTCACAGTTCGCAGGTCGGCGACGGGAATGAAACGCCCCTACCAAAGGCTGAGCCAGTAGGATCCTTCTGATTCTGAGGTTCCAAGGATCCTACTGTTAACCCTATAAATCCGAAACCCCATAAATCCTAAACCCTACTCCTTCCGCAATTCCTATCAGCCTCAGCGGGTGGCCTCTAAGAGAAGGACTGCTGCAAGCAGACCCCAGCTTCGTCTCTTCACCATGGTGTCGCAAGGAAAAAGCAGGAGCGACAGGACCAGGACGCCGGGTTGAAGGTACACGGGAAGTATGCTTTCGGACGTTATATTATATAAAATGCACTTCTCAAAGGCCGGAGCTTGGGGAGTTAGGGACTGCAGAGGCTTTGAGCTGAGCATTGCAGAAATACAACCGGATCTACGCCGGGGGTAAGGTCATCACATCGAGGTATCCTGCATGCAACCTGCTCCGGTGAGTTTGGTTTCGACTCGATGCCGCTTCAATGAGAAAGCCTAGGGCCAGATAACGGCTGCAGCTTCCAAATCGCAAATCCTGAAACACCAAATCAAACTACATCAGATTTCATGCCCTACACTTCATTCCCGAAACCCTAAGCCCAATATCACAATGCTCTAAGAGTCTTCGGGCATACAGGCTTTAGGATTTCGGGCGATGGGCTGCAGGTCAAGCAACGGGTTCTATGTTCTTGTTAAGGGATTTAATTCAAGTTACCATAATACGGTAACCATATAATTCGCTATAGACCCCTATTATGGTAACTTAAATCAAATTCCTTCCCAGACCCCCGGGCGGATCCAAAAAGCAGATCCCTTATTGGGGGTTCTTATAAAGTACCCTTAGCAGTATAGGGCCCCAAAGACCCAAGGGGCTTTGGGGTCTCGGATGGCTCTTTGCAAAATGCGTAAGCCCATTCAGATCCAAAGAAGCCTTAAGCCCTAAACCTATCCCCCAAGACCGTAGAGGGTTGAGGGTTTGGGGTTTACTGGGCTTCGGAGTACCATACTTTAATACTTGTTTCTTAAAGGAACCATTATGAAGTATTCTCATTGTTACGACCCCCTTGCAACTTTACCTCAGCTATAGTGCTGCTCAGAAAACCCGGGAGCTTTCTCCCTCCGGCACCCTAAGCCCTGAAGCCCTAATCAGCCCTGAGCAAACCTTAAGCCTGAAGCCCTAAACCCTAAACCCTAAACCCTGAAGCCCTAAACCCTGAACCCTGGAGCCCTAAACCCTCAAACCTGAAGGCTGCTAGTCACTCTAGTCTCATGCTGAACCCCGAACTTTCAAAGCCAACGCCTCTAAGACCAACAAAACCCGAAGCCTGAAGCCCTACAGCCTCAGCCCCCCAAGCCACTTAAGCCCGAAACCGAAGACCAAAAACCCAGGGTGGGTCGTCACCGCATCTTCTGGGAAATGGTCTGCTGGAGGGGCAGCGAGAGGAACGCAAAGTGCCGAATCAGCACGGCATCCTCGTAATTGGAGTGCTTTCGAATCATACGGGGTCTGCAAGGGTCTTGAGTTGGGAATTGCAGGGATTCAGAACCTGTTCAGAATTTAGGCCTTAGGGGTCTAGGGGGTCAGCATTCATCACTCCGGAAGGGGCATCTTGTCAGGAAGCACCGGAAATGAGCTAAGACGGAAGCTACTGCAGCAGTAGTAGGTTGTAGTGGTAGTAGAAGTCTTAGTAGCAGCAGTGGCATTAATAAAAATAATGCTCGGCGAAGATCTTCGGTTCGAGCCCGGGGCTGCTGCAAGCTCTAGCTCTGCAGGCTTTTCGAACCCGTGGAAGTTCCCTGGCGCAAGGAACCCCAACACGAAACCTGAAAACTTGCTTGGATGATCCGAGCTCTTGAAAGAGCATCGGACGCCTAGCTGTTTAACGTCCACCTCAAACCCTCAGGGCCCTGTAAACCCCAGTCTTAAACACACCCCGGCTAGCAAGCAGATGGGTTCTTGCTGTGCCGTTTCAGGGTGTATCATATTACCATTCAGTGCACTTGTATGTGTGTGTGTATATATATATACATATGTACAGACACTGTAGTACATTGGGTCAGGTAGTATTATGCTATGTTATGTTCTGTTTGTCGGTTCTATACTATTCTACTCCAACTTAGTGCAGTATAACATAAACGAACGTAGCATAGCATTCCATTGCATTACGTTCAGATACATTAAAAGGTACATTACATTCTATGCATTCATACTATCTCCTTCTCATCTTATGCTATAGTGATGTCTGAAATATGTAGAACCCAGCTGTGGTACCTTGAATTAACCTCACTACATGAGCACAAGCGAGCTGTCCTCGATGTTCTTGCGGGGGGTCAGCAGCGTTGCCGGCCCGTCGTGGCTCCGGAACGCCCTGCACTTTAAGGGTTTTTAGGGTTCGAGGGTTTCTGGGGTTTTAGAGTTTGAGGGTTGAGGGTTAGTTGATTGGGTTTAGGGGTTTCCGGGTGTTGGGGTTTTTAGAGGTTGAGGGTTTAGGGCTGACGAAACCTAGGGCTGAAAACAAGCGCCGTCTTTAACAAAGCCTCTGGGCCAAAAAGGGCCGTGAAATTGAGCCTTAGAGCCTGAGGTCAAGGCTTCATGGATTCTTGGCGCATACAAGGGTCAAGTCGTGTCTTTGAGTCAAGTCGAGCCTTTGGTGATCTTGTGCATAGTGGCGCAGTGGAGTGGATGAATGACGTATGCAAGAACAGCTGGTGATCTGGCAGACTCAAGGTACCCAAGACGCAGACCCTGAAACCATAAACCGGCAAGAATTTAGGACATAGAGCATAAGATGGGGGTCTAAGCTTTACAGTATTATAGATCTACAGTATGGGGTCTCGGGTAATGTAGGAACCTGATTAAGAAACCTTGGGCCTTTATTAGGGTTCCCTATATGAATCCTACTATTTTGGGATTATGGACCCAGGGTTTCTTAATCAGGTTCCTACATTATGGGGTGCAGGGTTCGGAGTCTTGGATTTTCATTCCTCCCGCTGACGGCCAGTCTGATGACTAGCTAGCCAATGCCTTGGATTGAGTCCGCAGCGAAATGGGAGGCCTCAGGGCACTTGCGCTTTGTATCATAGGGACCCTTAGGGGAGGGGGGGTAGGGGGTAATAAGGGTTATTTAAGGAAGTATAGTCCCCTAACCCCCCTCCCCCTTACCCCCGGGGTCCCTATGATTTGTATCCAAATCCTTACTGTCTCCATTGAAGTTGTTGCTTGCAGTACCTTGTTTTCTGACGTGGGATCCTAGCCATAAGACTCGCTCACTGAAAGAGCTACATTCTAGACCGTAGGTGCACTGAGTCCTCTTGCTTTCTCGTCGAGGCAAACGCCTGCATCGTCGCATTATACGTAGCTCAAAACCAGGAGGGCCTGGCTACGGATACTGTACTGACTGGCACTTATTACCATACGCGACAGTTTTCATAATCGCAATAGTACCACCTGGGGGACAAGTTCGATTTTCAGTTGCGACTCCAGCTCGGACACGTACACTGGGTTGTGTAGGGTTCCCTAAACCCTATAAACCCTAGACTGTTGAAGTTCATGGAGATTGGAGCCTCGGGCAGACAGCACTTCCACAGCAAAGCAAGCAAGCCCAAACCCCTCGACCTCAGCAATGCAGAGTTTAGGGTTTAGGGCATGGGGCCGAAAATTGGGTAAATGCCAAGTTCTTATCATGAAAGAAGAAAGTATAACGGCAAATGCCACTCGGGCTGTTGGTAGTCAGCTCTACCATTGTCGTCACAAGTGTCATCACCACAGCCTAAACCCTAAACCCAAAACCCTAAACCCTAAACCCTAAACGGCAGTCATCACCATGGTTTTGATACTAAGGTTGGAGCATTTTAAGGCTTAGGGTCCACATCGAACCTAAACCCGAGACAGAACTCGTAGTGAGCATTTACCTAGAGGCTCCATAGTAGTTCCTTTTTGGGATTACCTTATAGGATTCTAAATATGAGCCCCAAAAAGGAACCACTATGGAGCCCTAGGGTAGATCCGAAGCCCCGAACCGCAAACCCGACACTCAGCGCGGGTCTTGAATCACCAAAGCGTCCTCGAAGTCGAACTTAGAAAAAACCGAGCCCTCTGAAACTATGCCTGAGAGCTCCCTGTTCTTTCCGAGGGCCGTGCGTGTGAAGAGCATGCCCAGGAGTGTGGTGATCGTCCGGTATGCCTACAAAACTCAAGCATACCCCCTTATTCAAGATGTGTACATTGAATCATAAATATTGAAGTTATTTGCAGGGCAAACCTGGATTCCAAGACACAGTGATGATAACGCTTCCTTTTGTGTCTTGAGCCAAATAATCGGTTGTAACGTCTTGGTGTGAAACTGCTTCATGATGATCTA
>BGNK01000842.1:0-94781 GCA_003297005.1 Symbiodinium sp. clade A Y106
CCCGCCTCGGAGAAGCGCCAGACGTACCCGTACTTCCCAAACTCGGCCGCCCCGTGCCGGAGCAGCGCCTCGCAAAGCCTCTCCCGCCTCGTGGCCTGGGCCGCGAGCTCCGCCGCAAAGCGCTCCCGGCACCGCTCGAGCCAGGCCTCGGCCTGCTCGGGCTGCGAGGCCCAGAGCTCCACGAGTCGAAAGCTCACCTGCTCGCGAGCTCGGTCCGGCTTAGCTTGACCGGGACGGTAAGCAGCCAAGTAGACGAAGGCGTCGATGACGGTCGCCAGGGGCCAGCCGGCAGGGACTTCGGTCAGCTTTCTGAGAAACTCGGCTTCGGACGGCTGGGGCATGGCGGCGCCTCGGAAGCTGAGCACACGGTGCCGCTGCGGCCTTGGGTTCTCTCTGCGGTTTGCGCTGCTGAGCCAGACCACTGTGCGATCCCGAAAGGCTACATGGGGGTGGCCTTATACTTCGGATTTCGGCATGACGACGATGCCTGCAAGCTGATTCGGAAGGAGGAGGGCCATGCCCACCTCGGCAGAACATACGGGATACAGACCAGATTCAAGGAGTTGATAAACAAGTGACAAGTACATACTCACACAGAGGTCAGAGCTCGGCAAACATATGTGAATGTGTGCGTGTGTGTGACATATGTACATGTACATGCAAGCAAACAAGCGAGCAAACAAATTAACGAACTAACGAACTGACGAACCAACGAACGAACTAACTAACTAGCTAACTAATTAGCTGACTAACTAACTAGAACTAACTATAACAACTATAACTAACCATACCTAGCTCAAGCTAACTACAACTAACTAACGAACGAACTAGTTAACTCTCTAAATATGTATATATACACACTAACATCGAACCATCCAACCAACCAACCAACCATCCATCCATCCATCCATCCATCCATCCATCCGGCATATATATATATATATATATATATATGCATACGTATACATAAGCACATATATACATTCGTACATACATACATACATACATTAATACATACACATACACATACACCTACACATACATATACTCAGGCACATGCACATGCACATGCAGCTGCACATAAACATACACATAAATAAACACAGCCACAAATACATACGTACATGCATACATACATACATACATACATACATATATACATCCATGCTCACCAACATCCACATAAGTAATTGATAACTGAATACCTACATACATACATACATACATTCGTGCACACACGTACCTACATATACATATACATGTCCAGGAACATGTACATACACTTATACACATACAAATGCCTATACAACTGCATACACATACACATACTCATACACACATGCGTATAAACATACTTACATGCATATGTACCTATATATACATACATACATACATACATAAATACATACATACATACACTTACACTAACTTTCTTACTCACGTACCTACATGTGCATACACATATACATGAGGCTAACATAACACTTACACACATATACATACACATATATATATATACATATATAAATATACATACATTGTACATACATGTACATACTTTCGCTCTTACGGAATTGCATACATGCAGATATACATACAAAACTCTACACACATACTGTATGCATGCATGTATGTATGCATGTATGCATGCATGTGTTTCATGCATGCGCATACACGCCTGCATGAATGAATCGTCGCACGAACACCTAAACACTGCTCCGAATTCTGGGCTTTGCAGAAACATGTCGCAGCACTCCAAGTAATTCCTCTGTCGAAGTCAATTGAAACTGCCGGGAATGGAGTCACAGTGCTACCAGCCAGAATCATGTTTCTCTGGTGTGCAAAGCCAAAGGGGGCTGCGCTACATGTATGATAGGTGAGTCTTCTCCGGTTCCGTGGGAAGCCTGCAGGGTTGAAAGGTTCAGGAGCATGGGCTTTCTCACAACCGCTCTCCAGGAACCTCCAGTCTAGCCTCCAGGTGGTATAACTTGCAGCCTAGCGGCGATACTCGTAAATCTCCGTCCGCATCTGCCCCTCAACGAAGTTCAAGGTGCTCTCTACTGGTCAGTGCATCAGCTTGGTCTCAAAATCGGGAACATGAAAACTGGAACCTCTGGGCCAGCTGTTTAGGAAAGAATAAGTTACAAGGGATTCGGCCCCGCTGTGGCGCTGCTATGCTGCGGGGATTAATCGGAGCAGCTTCCCACAGGCGACAGGAAGGGACAAATCCTGCCCTGCACGAAATAGCGCGAGGGACAACAGATTTGGATAGGAAGCAACTTCACGACATGGCTTTTCACAATAACAGCCGCGGGTGGGGTAACTCTTCCAACATTTGACTCCTTGTCGCTGTTAGCCACCAACTCTTCATTCAAAACGCTCGTTAACAACTTAGTGGTTTACGGTTGTACTCAACTTTGGCCGTAGCCTCCCACTTTCAGAATTCACACCTGGGCTCGCATATCTCAAGCCTGAAGCTTTGCACAACTTCAGCAGAATCCTCATTGAAAGAAACCCTAAACCCTAAACCGTACAGGATGTTTATTTCAAGGACCTCGGGTTCCGAGATCCGAAGGAACGTGCAACAAATGAACCTCAATGCTCTAATCCCTGACCCCTCCAAACACAAAACCCCCAACAAAAAGAAGACATACTCTGTAACCTCTAACTTCTCAAAAAACACACCCTCAACCCTAAATTAATATCCTACTACATAAGCCCCTGAACCCCCAGCTCGCAAGCCCAAAGCCCTGAACCTGCAAGCAATAAACCCCGGGAGCCCTCCTATGCCCAGCCTCAGCCCCCAAAACCCGACCGCCCAAACCCCTAAACGCATGGGCAGTTCGCTAAAACTAGGATGGCTTTCTAGGTCCCCACAATAGAACGGCACAGTTATGAAAAGTGGCCCTACAAGGGTGTAGTTTTGAGAACTGTGCACATGAACTCACCGTAAACTGCCACCCGCCCTGCCCATCCCATCTCGCCTCTGTAGAGCTGACCTGTCCGCGGATGAGACTACGAAGGTCTTGGGCTTGTCGGCTTTGGGGTTTCGGCTTTGAGGGCTTAAGGGGTTATAGGGAGTGCAGCGTGTTCGGGCTTTTGGGTTTGGGGTTGTACGGATTGAACTAAGGATGCACAGGGCTTATGTTTAAGTGCTAAGGGCCAATGAAAGGTTTTGTACAGTTCGAAACTTTTGGTTCGACTGGGGGCGGGGAGATTCGCGCATTCCGCCTTGTTTATTGAGCGTTTCGTAGTCATAGTTGATAGCTTGAGGGTTCATATAGGATCTGGGGCTAAAGGATAACAGGGCATGGGGCTTACAAGGGGTTAGGATCTTCGTAGCCGTTGCAAGTTAGGCCGCCTGGGACTCAGGCAAGACTTACACTGGTGGACAGTGCAGAAGATTCGAAGTTCGGGCTTGGGTTGCGGTTGGAGTTTTGGGCATACGACCTTTTGCGGCATCCCATGGAACAAGGCCTGAAGTCATACCAGTGGAGCATTGAACATTCCAATAAAAAAGCTTGCTAACCTGAAGCTTGGTACTGGCTAGTGCCGGGATTCTGTGTTTGGAAGTGCGGGCAACAATCCTGGTATATAGGGCTTCTTAGCATTTAGGACGGGGTATCTAGGGTTGAAGAGTGGCAGACTAATGCTAGGAAAGACTTGGCTTCTGAAGTTGCAGCCTTAATCCTGTGACATGTACAGACCTTGCCAGAAGTTCTTCGGCTAGCAATTCCTCAATATGTGTCTTCCTCCATTGTTTGCAAAGCCAGCGATAGAACCAAATCCTAAGGCCCTAAGGCAATGGACCAATCCGGTACCAGAGTGCCGTGCCGGCCTCTTCGGTAGCGCTCATGACAGGCCTGCACCGATGTCAAGTTCTCTGTCACACTCACTGCTGTTGTCTTGGGTGCTGTCGAACACTGAATAGCGAGATGCGCTATCTAAGCATCGGTCCCGGATCTTCAGTAAAATTCAGTAGGCCTTCGGGGATGCAGAGGGTGGACTAGTGACTAGTGACTAAAGAGGACAATATTGAAAGGAGGATGACACTTTGGCGCCTCTCCGACTGCAAGGATCGTGATGCAAAGTGATGGAGACTAGCGATTCGCGTGCCAAGATAATTGAGCTGAACGACGTCCGAGGAATGTGGTCTCAAAAGTATTGTCATACATCCGACGCAGCGGTGTAGGCTGAACTTGTTTCTGGTCGTCAACCGTCAAGTCTTCTACGGTGCCGTCTTGCGCACACTTTCGGGAGTGCGGATTCTGCCTTCCGCTCTCATGTGAGGTGTGTTCAGAGCTCTGCCCGAATTGATTCCGACGACAACTGCTAAGCTGATCATATCCGTGATACAGTCCGACGATTTCACGAAGCTTGCAAATCCAATTCCCCATCCTTCGACCCTTGTCCGAATCAGCAACTCACAGAATTTGGTCCGAACAAGATTGAACTCTACCTAGACCCCCCAAAGTAGGTAAAATAATGGCCCAAAACCTATAAAGGCTATTATTCTACATACTTTTGGGGTCCAGGTACCATCGACCACACCGCAGGACTGGATATCTGATGCAAAGACGTGAACCCGGTAAATTCGACAGATCGCAGCCAACAGCAAATAGATCATATGATCATACAACTCAATCGGCTTGATCAGCGCAGCTCATGCGCATGTTCCGGAATCTGGCATGACATGGTGCATTCAAGCTTGTCTGGTTTATGCAGTACTGCGTTGAAACACATGCCTATATGCACTGCCAGCCGAACAGGCACCAGTTTCCCAAAGCGTAGCACACGGACTGCCGCACTCTGAATCAACTTGGAGGTTGGATGCCTTTGCAGCCAACTTTGACTTCAACCTGCAACCCCCCCCCCCGCAACCTTGACCAAAACACAATCAAACCTACTCACTAAACACCCAAAACTCCAAACAATAAACCTCCAGACACATGCACCTGAATGCCCCCGAACGCCCTGACCCTAAACCCCCCCAAACCCCCCTCATTCGCCTGGGGAGGATGACAGCAGTTGTGAGATGTCGCGGCGCTCTGGCCTCTGCAGGCTTTCTGCGTCTTTTTTACTTGGGCGTGCTGGCAACAAGGGATTTCGGTGCACGGTTTGGTTCTGGATTCACTTCATGGTCTGTTGGCGGCGAAGGTTCGGATCCCAAACTCCTACGAGGTGTGGCGCCTGGATGCTTGAGGAAGTTTTGTGGGTTCGAAATAACTAGTTCCAAAGCTACAAAGGTTGTAACACTCGGGCTCTTGATGTTGAGTAGGGCCTCATATCTTTGCCGGACTGTCAAACAAGGCTCGAGCCGGATACTTTCAAAGTCTCACAGGGCTGAAGCACCTCCACGCCTAGAGCATTTTACGCCAAAGCTCCTCTTTCAAACCAGATCCTTCCTGGCACCCTTCCCACACAAAAAGGCAACAACAACAATGATCTAGGGCCCATTATACTATAAGTATAACAAGGAAACCCCACAAATAGTATGGGTACTTATGTAGGCCCCTAATCGTGGATCCCTTGGCTCCAATTTCCCGAGGCCTGGTCCGCCATGAGGTCAGCTACCTTTGCGCCCAAAACACTTCTTCGATCTTCTGGGGTTTGCAGGGATACCCATAGGCTCCATAGTAGTTCCTTTTGGGGGTTCATATTATCCTATAAGAAACAGGAACTACTATGGAGCCTGTGGATGAAGCATTGAGGTGTAACAGGGTTCAGGGGTCATGGGCGTTTGCTTGCGAGCTTTCTGCCTCATGATGGAGGATTGAAGGTAGAGGCTTCAGGGTCTGGTTTGGGGCCTGGGGCCTTATGACTTCTGACTTGTGATACTCTTGCTGCTGGAGTTCGATGCATGCCAATGTCAAGTTCTATAGCCTTTGGTGCCTAAGTGTGCTATTGTCATTGGAACGCTGGAAGATGCTGAGGCTTGAACGCCCAAACTTCACACAAACCGTGGATATCAAGAACTAGGCATGCTACTAGTACTGAAAGCGATGCGTGGCGATTCGAGTTGGTTTCGTTGGTCAACCAGTCGGGTTCTAGCGGCACCTTACAGAAATAGTGTGATAGATAGCTGGAACAAGAGAGACGCAGATAGGCATACTTCTACCCTCATTCCCATTTAAACCACTTGCAACCAAGGCCAACCTCAACTCCTCAGGCCAGACTCCCGAAATACCAAGCCCGAACTGCATGTGGAGCAGATCTCGGGTCTTTGAGGCGCAGGTGGGGAAAAGCAGTCCGATCACTGTTGCTGTCAGTCGTGTTATCGGTGCTGTGAATATCAATACTGTCCCTCGAAGACTCAAAAGGTTCGAAACACTTGTCATTCCTACTTTGTCTTGCGACTATGGTTGCTGCGAAAGGTTCTGGTCCTAGTCTTGTTTATTGCAACGCTTCTCATGTGGTGTCATCACTCTAAACCATTGAACACAAAAAACCGTTTAAATCCCCAAACCTACTCCAATGCGCATCCCTTTTAGGTGTCGACTGTGACTCTAAGCTCAGTGCCGCCGCATTGGCACCGGGCTCTTCAGCCTAGGTGGACTCGGGCTTCGAATACCCGAAACCCCAAAAGGGTGCCACGGGTGCGAGTTTAGAGTTTAGGGTTTAGGGAAGATCCGCAAAATGTGGGGTACAAATCTCGGAGTTTAGGATTGCAGCTCAGGGTCTGAGGGGGATTGATTTTGCGGGGTCCCGTACGGATCTGGTGACCGTCAGAAAACCTTTAATTATAGCTCTACATCTTCGACTATAAACCCAAAGACACACCCTAACTTGTAAACCTTACAAGCTCTAGGTCTCACAAACTATAAGCAAACCCTACACAAGGTTGAAGTAAACTCTGCTCGAGTTCAGTATCAGAGGTCCTGGTTGATCAATGTTACAACTGAAAAGCATAAAACTTCCGCAACAAAAAACTTCCCCCAAATCCTTGAACCCGTAATGTCCGAACCCTAAACCCTCAAAATGAAAGCAAACAGGCATTGAGCTCCAGGCCAGGCTGTACCTCAGGAAAGGGCCGGGGGAGGTTCGGGTCTGTGGCTTGTGGCCAGGCTGCTATAAGGGATCCTAAAGAGATCTACGCGGGCTACTGTAAGGGATCTATAAAACCCTAAACCCTAAACCCCTAAACCCTAAACCTTATAAAGTTCAGTTCTACGGGTTTGTGGGTCAGGGTCTTTGGTGTTGGGGCACATATTTTATGCGTTTGGGGTTTTAGGCTCTGAGAGGAGAGAGCAAGGGCTCAGGGACTATAAAGTCTGCACGGGTTTAGAGCCCAGTTGTTGGATTTTGCGTTTGTTTGAGACTCCCGCATGTTGACGGCTGGGTTGGCTGTTTAAACAGGGCCTGACACGGTCCATGCCCGCACTCTACTGATATCGTGAGTTGCACCCACTTCTCCGATCGTTGTTTGCAACTGAGGGGATACTAGGTTTGCAGGCCGGTTTTAGTGCGCTGCACGGTTTGGGATGCGTGCAGAGTTTGCTGGCCTAGGAGTTAGAGAACCCTCTGTAACAGGAGTTAGATGTAATCAGGAAGCAGGTTATATTAAAGAGACACCAAAGAGCAAGCACTAAGTGAACACATGCCAAATTCCGCCGGTATGACAGACTGTGAAGTCCGGCGACCAGATCACAAACCGTAAACCACGAAATACATAGAGATCCGCTGGCCGCTAGGATTTTTCCATATGCAGCGACTGTGAGCCGACCCCGGTCTGGGTTCCATGATTTTGGCCTCACGTCTGGTGATGTAGATTTCCTGGACCCCAATAGTATGTAGAATAATAGCCTTTTATGGATATTGGGCCATTATTTTACCTACTTTGGGGGGGTTTAGGTAGGGTTCTGATTAAGCCAACTGCGACATTGCAGCCGCAGGTGCCCTTGGAGGGTGGAAGCTGGGAGCAAGGATTTTCAGCTGAGCGACGCATTTCCCGTTACCAGATTCAGGAGCACAACCGCGTGAATCTCAAACCAGGTGCCGGTGAAGGTCGACGTCCTAGGCATTGGAAATTTCACACCCCCGAGACCGTTCAGTTGGAAGAGGCGTTCATCTTGGTCTTTGCGGCTTTGTGTCTGGGGAGCTTCGGTTTTGGGGGTTAAGGTCTGAGCCGTGCAAATCATAGGGGAATCATGGGCATGTGGCCTTTCTCGTCACCCTTCTTCCAAGTCTTAAGACTCTCCTCATCTCTGAGACCGTCAACCACTACACCAACATCTGGAAAGACCGATATGCACTAATCATCAAGCGAAAAAGCCTGAAGTGTAACTAGGTATCTATGATCATGCCCTGAGCCGGGCTCTCAAATCTTTCTTCTGGGCCCAAATTCTGCACCTATCTTAGTTGTCCAGCAAAGACAAAAGAGAGTCTTTACACCCCCGAGTTCCTAACCGGAACGTTCCATCTCGTGGCTGGATGCGCTGATCCCCAGACCCTATACATCCTTATAAGCTGAAATAGGCCTCAGCCCTGCACTCTAAAGCCGAGTAACCACATACCCTATAAGCCCTACACCCACACCGTCTGGATGCAAGTGAGGAGCATCGTCTCCTTAGGCTTAGGTTCTTTATGGGCGGGTTAACGCTTCAGGCAGAGGCTATAAGATTCAGGATGAGGGGTTTGGGTTTTCCGGGCTAATGGTGCTTTCATCGGGTCCAGGCCGAAAGCTTTGGGACTTAGGGCTATAAGGAGATAGGGTTCGTGAGCCTGCATGACTTCAAACTGAAACTGAGGCAACTGCCGAGACAAGGGTCCTCCGTAATATCAGATTCGGCATGATACAGGGTCCGGAGTAGCAAAAGGAACAAAGGACACTTCCTGTCCTGTCTGCATAATTTGGTATCGTAGACGCAGCTGGCGCGAGATCCCAATTAGCAACTAATCCTGCGACAGTGGTCATTCGACACTGAGCGAAAGGGACGGTTCAGGCCGTTAATGCTCGGAAGCAGGTGTGCAGTCGGCAGGTCACGACCTGTGAGATTGCTAGAAGTGCAGTTCCTCAGCAACCATACAAGTGGGTGTATCCCCGAACCGATGTTCGGGTGCGTCTGAGAAGGTCGTCGAGGCTTAGCAGTTTGGGGTTCTGAAAAATACCGGACTCTTGAAAATTGAATGCCACCAAAGACACCGTGATGCTGGTCGTTGTGTTCGTGGCGGTCGTGGTTGTGGAAGTGTTGCCTCAAGCTGCTTTCCAAGGAGGAAAGCCTATAAAGCTCTATATATCGCGCAAAAATCCTGACGACTTGGAGCAGGTTGAGGTTAGGGGCTCTCGGGGTTGTTGTCTCGATGGTTGCCATTGCAGGGCAGGGTTGGTGGTGTATTGCGGAAGTGGTGGATCCTCTGGCACGAAAGCCTCAGCAATGAGCAAGTTCATTCTTTTTAGAGTCAGTGTGTTTCTGCAGCACATTCCAATACAGAACTTGCTCTGCTAATTTACACCGCGGGCTCATCTATGGCTACAGCAAGAGAACCATGTGTCAGGTGCTTTGGAATTCCATCGGCACTCCTCTAAACACGTCTTCGGGAACAGCCTCACATTGGCCACGCATCTTAAGATCCCAGACGAGACTGACGAGAACCGGTGGAACGGATACGGTGAACCTTCCGAAGCCCAGATCACAATCTCGAACCTGAAACCCTAGAACCCTGTACCCCAAACTCCACACTGAAACCCTCCCTCCGGCTCTGAAACCTTTGATAGACGGGAGCTGAATGAAAAGCTCATCCGAAGGCCTCTGCGATCCGACGTCCACGCATCCGAATCTACATTGCATCGAATTATTCCTCCCTCTCTCCCTGTCTCTCTCTCTCTCTATTATATACACGCAGCATAGGTCTCCTGAACCCGGCCCGCTCCGAGCAGGGCTCAAGCTTCAGAGGGTTTCATAAGCACGGCTACTGTCCACTGAGAAAGAGGCCCAGTGCTTCATACGACAACGGTAATAGTAATAATAGTAATAATAGTAATAATAGTAACAATAGTAACAATAGTAATAATAGTAATAATAGTAATAATCGTAATAATCGTAATAATAGTAATTAAGGGACATTGGTGCGAAACTTCAGGTTCCCGTAATGGGCGGTTTCGGCTGCGGAGGTTTGCAGCTCAACTTACCTTTGGTTAGTAGGGAATGGAGGAATGGGGTACAATTATAACTACTATTACTACCATTCTTCCATTCCCTGCTAACCAAAGGTAGCTCAAGTCATCCGAGCTGCTGAATGTCGTCGTGCTGGCGGTGAAGGTGTCAGTCTTGGTTGTGAAAGTCAACGAGGTTCCGGTGCTCGTCGTTTGTGTTTGCGTCGAAGACCTGAGCCCACAAGGTCAGTTGCTGCACAATTAGATTTAGGGTTCGGGGTTTATGCTTTGAGGCCTCATACCAGAACACCCGAAGCACTGCTGAAGCCCTACCAGTACCCAGTAAACTCCCAGAGTACTTTTGACGAACAGACCCTTGAACAACAGCTGGAGATCGGGAGCTTCGGAAGGCTTTCTGAGGCACAGGCGTGGTGCTGATCGTGCTGAGGGTACTCGTGAAGCTGGTAGTCCGCGTGGAGCTGGTGCTGGTGTTCGTCACACCTGTAGAAGTTGTTCTAGTCGTGGCAGTGGTGGAGTGCGTGGTAGTCGACACCTCGGAGAATACCAGCAGACAAGGTTCGGATCAGAATAACTCCCTATTTCCGCAACTGACCTAAAACAAGCTACGAGCTACTTATATCACAAGCGAACTGAAACCAAAACTGCCCCAATCACGAATGCTGCGTCGTCACCAATAAAGTACGACTGCGAGCAGTGCTTCTGCTGTCTCTGATGGTCTCCGCGTCTTTAGGGTTTACATATCTCCAGAAGCCTTCACTACATTTCCAGTATGGGCACAAAATGAAAGTACCACGCATTAAGGACATGCTGTTGACATACGCAAGCAACGCCCCCTGCATTCAAGTACTTGGGCTTTCGAAAGCTGCGGAAGACGACGGAGATTCGACAAGGCTCGGAGAGAGTCGACGTGCTGCTGGCCGTCCAGCCTGAGTATACTGAGATGCTCCCACGGGACGTGGGGTATCCTGTTCGAGCGTGTATCCATTCAAGGTCCTACTCTCTGGTTCTATCAGATTTCCAGCGATGATCCCACGCTGCATGCATAAATCTCTGCAGCTCGCAACTGGCAATCTTCAAAACAGCCATCACCGCCATCGCAGCCCGTCCAGTTATTGGTGATAAACCCTCGGATTGACCAAAATCATGAACAGCATCTACTGGAACAGTGTCCACTGTCATTGCAGCCTGACAGAAACCACGCGATCACTTCTGCGCAACTGCGGTTGCTGATCATAGATGCTGATGGCAACCATGAAAGTGCTATGACGGAGACGATCATAGTGCTGCTTCTGCTGCTGATGATGATGATGATGCCGCTGATTACGATGAGATGACGATGCTGATAACAAGCGGCTGCTCCTTCAAGAGGGGGCACCTCCCTCAGTCTACCATCCCTAGCTGTTCCAGATTACTTTGCTGCGCTTGCAGACAGGATTGTGGCATTCACAGTCCAACGAGTCACCAGCCTAAAGCTGGGCAACGCTGTCTGCAACGAAACCTTGAACATCCGCGGTCTGGCATTGGGCCAGCGTGCGTTCGATTCTCGATCGAGTCAACAGTTGTGATGTGTCGCTGTGCGCAGCATTTGTACCTAAATGCCTGAAGGGAGCTCGGTAGAAAGCATGCGCACTTGAGCAGTCGTCGGCGCGTGAAAAGTGATTCGTCTTCGCTTGAGTTGCTGAAGAAGACAATGAAGTACGGTCAGAAAGAGACGAGCGGCTGGTCGTACTGGACCTGGTTGTACTGGACCTGGTCGCAGTGTCGCTCGTAGAGAGCGTGGAGGTCGCTGAGGTGCTTGAAGTTGTATAGGTCGACAATGTCGTGGAAGTTAGACTCGTACCTCGGCTACAGTATGGGGACCCGGAAATTCTAAACTCACATGCTCGGGCCTCTCGTCGGTGCAGGTGACACTTAGACACTTAGACTAGCCTTGATCGACTTGTTTTCCTGGGCTCGGGGTGCTTCGAAAGCTGTCTGCCGGCGATCAGAACCGGTTCAAAGCATCGTCATGCAACGTCTCTCAGGAACGAAAGGGATTGATATCTTACGGGGTGGGGTGTTGTGGGAGTTTAGAGTTTAGAGCCAGTTTAGGGTGCAGGGTTCAAAGTTTACAGTCAGGGCAGCTTCAAGACTGCACGGCACCAGCTTCCGGAGACCTGCTCATGGCTCCAAGGTGCCGGTAACAGTGATAGTGTCGTTTGTCGAGTTCGTGCCATTGTCGTCCTCGACCTCACACGCGGAGGCTGCCGTATGAGGCTTTGAAGTGCAGGCGAACCCTGAACCCTGATTTGCCCCTATAAACCACGAATCGTGCAGTTGAGGGGAAGGGCAATGGATCGGTCGCCAAGCTTCTGTCGAAATCCTCAAAAATTAATTAACAATCTGCCGGCAGAAGCCTCAAGCGGATACAGCAACCTATCGCGGCAGCGTCTGCACGCCAGAGAAGCTGTCAACAACTCGTTCAAACCCTATAAACTCCAAGAAGCTCCAACAAATCCTTGGGTATAACATGAACAGGCTTCTGAAAACCTTGCAAAGCCGTATCACGAAATTGAATTGCATTCCTCACTGCAGGAAACGGGGCGTTCTTGAACCAATGATGCCGATTCCAGCAACTAGTGTAGGGGCTGAGGATGCAACTTTCTGCAAAATGACCTTCTGGATTATAAGGTTTTCGGCTTTATGCGCCCGGAATTTCCGACCCGAACTGTTTTTACCACAGGATCCACATACAAGGCCAATAATTCTGCACACCTTCGGGGTGGCGTTTCTGAGGCCCACACAGAGCTGCCATCGGTACAACGTACACAGGCCTCGAAAACGAAGAGCGATAGATGTCTCGGGCTCAGGCCGCAGCCAGTCTACAATGCTAAATCCTAAACCCTATACCTCTCATAGCCTTTTATGGGTATTGGGCCATTATTTTACCTACTTTGGGGGGTCTAGGTATAGTGACACATTTGTACCGGCTTCAGGCTCGTGAGAGACATGCAAAGCAGGTTTCAAATTTGGGTCTGGCCTGAATTGAAATAGAGTTTGTGCATCCACGTTGTGCCCAAAAGGTAAAAAGGACTAGAAGAGCCAGGCAGTGTTTCGAGCTAAAGGTGTTAGGGCTCCGAGAAGATACAATTTGACTGGGGGTAGCCCAAGGCCCCATTGCTCGTTGATATGCTGGGGGAAAAGAGTCAAAACTCAGCGTTTGGAACCGAAGGGTTCCCGCTGGCACACAAAGGACCGTGGGCTTCACATTGGCCAAGTCATTGGCCCAGAAGCCTTCGCCACCCAAAGCCCTAAGAGAACCCCAAACTGCACCAAAACCCCCAAACCGAAAACATGGGGAAATCCCGAAAGTCCATAACACCCAAGCTCTAAAGTCCCCAAACACATAAACCCCCAAAGCCCTCGAAAGCTCGGGTTCCCGGCCGCCAGTACCAGGGCAATGGCCCAAACCCCGCGCATACCATCGGCGACGAGGATGAACCCCTCCTACTGAACTCCCCACAGAATCCAAAACTTATAACCTTTGGGATCCAAGTAGCCCAACTTTGCCGAAGAACCACAACTAAGTGCTTTTTGCGGTCTTATTGCAGCTACTTGTGTTTTTGGAATTTGGGTGTAGGCTGACAAAACCTACAAACGGGGCGCGGTGCCTAGCCTGAAACTGTGATCTTGTCTTGGCACAGAGAGCTATCCGTGTAGGGTCGACTTATCTGCGTGAGTGTGACGGCGTTCCACTGACTCTGTGTGCTTTACATGGGCCCCTTACTTGCAACAGGGAAGGCTCTCGTAATTACGCCAGAACTTCTGTAATTTTAAACGATGCGCGTGTAGCTTCTTTGAGCTTGGAAGCGAAACGGCCGCATGGCATGCACTCTTCGAATGCAGGCAGTCAGAATCGTCTCCCAATGCCCAAACAACAACCCTTAACACAAAACAGATGCAACAATCCATAACAGAACAAATCAAACATAAATTCGGTGCTGTCATATCCTTAACCCGAAAGTGGAACCGAATAAAAATCCGACCCGCGTTGCAATGACTCCAAGTGGTGGCAAATCAATTGCTCCTGCGAGGCCAATACATAGACCCCCCAAAGTAGGTAAAATAATGGCCCAATACCCTAATAAAGGGCCATTATTCTACATACTTTTGGGGTCCAGGTACATAGCATAGCACTTCAGTTCCACGTAAACAGCCCCTGCACAAAGGAAAGATGTGAGCGCACTGCGATGCAGTTCTGCCCTATCTCGTCCCAGGCGTTCTTACTCGACAGCAGCACCCTTGGCGATTGGATCCTGAAGCCGGAGTCATCTTTGAAACGTCCGTATATACTAAATCGGACCCTTGTGCTGAAACAGCTTACGATGATCCCATGCTGCAAAGCAGGCCGCCACATGCCTCCATTTCAAGCCCATGTCCACCCGAAGCATGATCAACACCCTATGGACAGATCACCCTGGATAGCAAATTCAAAGCCTTGAACTGAAACCAATCTGTACACTAGTACAAAACATGCCCCGCGCAACCTCCCACAGGATGTATTCCACGATCGGCCTGGGCCACATCGGCGCTCATGCTACTCGGGCTCAGCTCAACTCTTCCAAATTTCGTGGTTGAGGTTTGCATGGGGTCTGAAAGTACCGGCTGCATGGCCCTTTAAGCTGTGCGTTGGGCATGGCCCGTCTGCGTTGCATCTGTGCATGGTGGGTCTTGGGAATGTTGAAACCACAACCAATTAACAATCAACATGCTAAACCTGTAAACTCTACAAGCCCTGTGAACAACCCTTCAAAACTCTAAATGAATGACAGCAGGAAGAAAAAACGCTTTAAATGGCAGGCTTCAAATCGATCCCAACCACAAACCTAACACGTCATCTGCCTTCGACCCAAGGCTCAACGCTAGAGCCGAAAAAACCTTACTGACGTCTCAAGACCGGACCTGAAACCCATGAGCACTGAGCAAATATGAACCCCACAGACGCCTGAACCGAACTCCTCTTCGGTACGCCGAATACAGGAGCCGGACTAAACCTTAAAACCTCCACCAAAGCCCTTAAGAAGGCCCTATAACACCCTGTAGAAGTTCAACACTGCCAGTCTTTCGAAGTCAACGCTCGGGTCTGACTGAAGCTGGATCAGCTTCGTCGCTGCAGGCGTTCGTACTTCGTCTCAACAATCGGGGCTGTTCTGGCTGATGGCATCGCCTGGGACCTTCACGATACAGTAGGTTTGGGGAATTTTGGGGCTTAGGATTTTGGGCAACAGTCGGCACTTAAGATGATCACTTGTGTGACTTGTGTCTAAAGCCATCTCTCATAAGGCGAAGCCTTGCACCCGGAAGCAGGTCTGCTAATGCGCAGAACGACGCTTCCCTGAGTTGAGACTTGTGCGCGGCGCCACTATGCAGGCACGTCTGCGTCTGGAGCTTGAGGTTTCCATGCTCGCTCGACATCGGAGTTCCGTGGGCTCCAGTAACCAAACCGTTGGGCCAACATGTGTCTCTTGTGTAATTAGTGCTGCTATCTACCTGGCACAGCACTGTCAGGAGGATATGGTTTATCTGCAAGCTGCGCATGGTGTATTGTGGACATTGACATGAGAAGAGTATATCTTCTGTGTCGCTGGCAGTCATACCCAACACATGTGTGGCCCGCTGTATTGGCACAAAACCCACATGGAAAATGCACCTGTCGCGGCGTGACCACCGATACCTACCCACCCTGGAACCTATGATTACTACGAATCCACCTAAACCCTAAACCCAAATCGGTACCACTCCGACTGCGATGACGACTTCGCCTGCAGTCACTGCTGCTTCCTTCGGGCCAGAGCCACAGCGGCCACCGCCGCGAGGGCAGAGGCTACCAGCACTAGCGGCCAGAGGGTCCTCGTTCATAAAGGTTTTCATGCAGTTGTTTTTCATAGTTTTTTGCTAGTTTATAGGGTTCGGACGTTGAGGCGGTGATTCAAGTGATGCTTCCCCTATAGGTTTCTGAATTGATCGCGTTTCTTCCCACAGCTGGGCTCACACAATCTAGCAAGATGTTTGGAGGTTATAAGGGCTCAGGGGTCCCGCACATTCAAAGGACCAGGGCAACAAACGATTCGATGGAGACAGGTATCGCAATAGTTGAATAAGGCTTTTGTTCGTGCTTTGCTTGTTTCGTGTTCCGTCTTGTTGAGGTTGCGGGCTCCTGGGTTCCGGGTGTTCGGCCCTGTCGGCTTAGGGGATTTTTGCCGCTTTCAGTCCAACCAAAGATGCAACCTAGACCCCCCAACTACCCTCTAATATACCCCAAATACCGACTATTGCGGGCCATTAGGGCTCCATTAAAGGGCCATTGGGGAGTCCTGGAAGTGTTCCAGACAAGACCGCCCCAGATTTGTTGCGTTTTATTCAGGGGTGGGCTTTCCGGCCCCAGGGTTGGTTGGAGGCTTTAGGTTTAGGGCTTATAGGGTTAGGGTTTAGGGTTTTAGGGTTTCAGTCTCCGGGGCTTTCTGTGGAAGCTTCTGCTCGTCATCTGAACAATTAACATACTGGACTGAAGGGTTAGCTAAAACATCAGCTTCGAGTCCCTATATAGTATGCAACAATGTACCCCCCCCCCGGAAGACATTCTGTTACCGGTTACGAAATTTATTATAAGCCTTTTAGTTAGCCACAATATACAATGCCGGGAACACCGTCTGCCACTCCTGGTCTTCGGAGGGTTGGGCCAGAAGTGCTCCTGAGACAAAACTCTGTATCGGGACGGAGTTTTGGCTTTTAACGTTCAGGGTTTGGAGTGTTAGGCCTTTTAGGGGTTCAGGGCTTGGGGGGTTATGGGGCAGTTTAGGTGTAGAAGTTTCACGGCTGGGCCAGCATAAGTTCTTTTGGTGTTATAAGGCCCAGATTTTCAAGCAGGCATGTCTGATTGTTGCTTGCTGATTTTAGTGCCCTTCCCAGGAGGTTTCCCACCTTGTCTCGGATGGCCACCCCTGAAGCCATTGCTTCCTCGACCGGAAGAATGTCCTCAGCTTGATGAGGGTAATTAAGATAGGGCCTCGTGGTTCATGATGGTATAAGTATGTGCGCGTGTGTATATGTGTGTATGTATATGTTATAATAATAGTAATCATAATAATAAAAAATGTTAGTATATATATATATATGGGCCCTACAAAACCGCTGGCATGATAGAGCGACACGTATATAAGATCCTGCCTGGCGTGCCATGTCGTCTCGGCTAGGCCTAGACCCTGAACACCGAGGCTGCTTGAATGTTAAGGCCTGTGGCAACTCAAACAATCTGCACTCGAAAACCGGCTGTAATCTAGTTAAGCATGCAAGTTTATGAGTGGCTTCAAACAGCGAGGGACGAACTAGGTGCAGGTAAGATCTGACAAATACCCTGAACCTGAGCCTACAAGGTTAGTTGTTCTGTAACCCTGTCTTTGAATAGGGTCAGGCTTCAGGGACGGTGCTTACAACCCCGTTTCCCGTCCGTTGATCCCCTCCTTGTCGCGTATCGAGTAGCCGCTCAAGCCAACCCTTCAAACCTCATCAATCCTGCGGAAGAACCCTCTTCAACTACGAAGACCTTGCATCAAGGCGTCGTGCGACGGCCAAATGCCTGTCTTCAGAGCGTCAGCATATCCCCGCACCAGGTTCCTTAGTTTCTTTCGTGAGGCTGCTTCTGCTTCAGGGAGGCATTGGACTTGAGGGCTCATCATCGGGCTTGTAAATCTTCGGGTTTAGGCGTGGGCTTCGCGGGTTCACTTCGGACGCATCTCTGGGCAATATGGACCGAGCTTCGTGTGGGCGAGAATCGAGTTGGCAGCTCCTGATGCAAGAGCCAGGGTTTAGGTCGGGCTTAGGCTTAGGGAGGTTTAGGGCGTAGGAAAATATTCGGGCTTAGGGAGGGGGTTTAGGGGATTTAACTCGGAGGCTTCCAAAATCCCCTCACAGCATTCGCCCCACCATGCAAAAGATTGGAAACCGCAAGGTTCCGATTTCTAGGGAAGTCAACTCGTTGCTGCAACACCCTAGGCCCAACACCGATAACCAAACTCAACGTCCCGGCATAAGACGCGCAACCCTAAACCCTTCCTGTCCTTCCGCATCGTAGTTGAAGGAACGCAAGCCTGGAGATGGCGAGGAAGCCATACAGAGCTCTGGACTTAACGAGGGTTTCAGGGTGTTCAGTCTCGCTGCCGAGGACACGACTATTGTGGGCTGTGACAATGCCACTTCTGATATTCCCAGAGAGCAGTCTAACTTGCGCGCCAAGCATCTGATCTTCAAGCCCTCGGGGGAAGGCTCCAACAGAGCGTACCTGGTTCAAACATTTCCGGGCATTAAAAGCACAGGTTGCAAGGCTCGATTTCACAGTAACTTGCTTGCAAGGCTGGAGGCTTTGGCGGCAAATCTGGCGGCTTCTGTCCGAGACCATGAACCCACCCTTGCTGAAATCCAGCCGGACTCCAGTACGGGGCGCACCAAACGCGCCGGGTGCCGTCGTTCGCCGGCATGCCGATGACTCCAGCATTCATCCAAAGTCTCGTGTCTCCCTGCATCCATGTTAGGGGCTGTTAGGGCTTAGGGTTTATAATAGGGTTTGTAGGCTTTACGGTTTAATTGTCACACATGCAAGGGTGCTTGTTCAGTTCGAGGCCTGGGCACTCAGCCCTAAGCCGAGGAGATCCTAGATTTCTTGCAAACATCACAGAAAGATGTTCAGAATGCCTTTTCCCCAAGAAACCTGGTAGGTTCCCCTGTTGGTCCATTTTGTTAAGACCTCGGCTTACGGAAATGCACTCCCAGTGGCCCCGCCTCTAAGCGGGCCTTTAGTCTAAACTTGCGGCAACACCTTTTTAGCACTCCCGTGAATTTCGGAGAAACCGCGGCCTGCTCGCTGCCGGGTAGTAGGCGCGCAAACGGAATGCCACTGTGACCTTCGAGGCTCAGGCTGTCTAGGACTTTAGGCACTCCTTGAGCTTACATATGCAATATACTTGTTTTATAGGCTCCCTAAAGCAAATCGATACTATAATTAGGTCGTGGTAGTTTAAGTTTGGGCTTAGGGTTTAAGTGGCGCACTGTGAGGAAGATGCGTGCTTGCAGGTGCGGTTATGCCAGAAGTCGGGTCGTGGGTAGCTCATAGCCCTAAACCACCAAGAGTGTCAGAACCTACACTCCCAACCGACTCAAACTCAAAGTTGTGCCAAGCGACCACAAAGAACTCCGTCGACGGCCCCGGCCAAGGGGGCCATCATCGTCGCCAGCTCCTGTTCTTCTTATATTATACGCCAACAGAATGCAAAAGATTGAACATGACATGTGCGCATGCTTCTATGTCAAGTCAAGGCCATCCAGGGCGCATCGATGGTAATCATCAGCGTTTGTTGCTCCAGGACTTGTCGTCAGACCACCTACCCACACTTCTGAACCGGGGGCTGTTCTGCGGGACCCTTTCTGGTAGCCGCAATTGCAAGGAATACGCTGCACAAAGATATCATGCTCTAGAACCAGGATATGTACCTGTGCCGACTGGCAACCCGGAGAAGCCCAACAAAGTGGGAAATAGAAGACCTTTCCACAACGGCCGAAGCATTGCAACTGCACCAAGAGTGCCATTAAGGCGGGATCCTCATCGCTGCTGGACGGCCACACGAACTCGCTGATGCCTGTCAGCCCGGGATACATTCAGATGATGACCGATCTACAGCTGAAAAGCGGCGATGGACCAAGCGCTGCCCAAAGAATAGGCTCACATGTCGTGGTGCTGCCAAGTAGCATGCAGTGGGGCTACTGCTATCCAGATCTTGAAATACCCCGTCAACCCTGTAATGTACGGGCATGACTATTTAGAATAGTGGTTTTGGGGACATGTTTCTATGCGTATAACTGTCAGAGGATATTGCTATTTTCTTTTTAGTATATTACTAATGATCATTACCATTCTGGATTATTTCGACCTCTAGTACTATATTGAACCCTCAGCCCTGAGCCCTATAAACTCTTCGCGGACACTGCGAACCTCGTGGGCTGCCATGCACAACGGCCAAGCGCCGTCCTTGTGGGAACGGGGTTTCGAATCGGTCTTGTTTAGAGTGTTGGATCTCTCGTTTAGAGCAAGAGGAACCTCAAAAAATCTGGGTTTAAGACCCCGATGATCTTCCTTGTTGTTGGGAGGGGGGGAAGGGGGTAGGTACCTTGTTTTTCTACTACAGAGTTCTTATCATGAAACAGCTGAGCCAAACAAACACCATGTATTTGTTCAGTGAACCCTAAACCCTAAACCTACTTGAGCTTCCGGAAAGCTACTTGCACCCTGCACGGAGAGCGAGGCTAGGCCAGGGAGGAGGACAAACAACCTGGAAGATCCGATATGCTCATGTGGGTAGTTGTCGGAATTAGGGTCCCTCTTCGGGTACCCTAAATATTAGGTGCCGTATTATATAATAAGGACCCCAACAGGGTCCATAATGTTGACAACCACCCATGTATTGCTATAGTAGATGTACAAAGCTGCGGAGACGAGAAATGAACACAGCAGAGATTAAATATCAAACCGCTGCCTATTTGCCAAAGCCAAGAGAGCATAAAGCATTTGCTGGATGCTAAGTCCGGCCTGCTACTTGCAGCCGCAATTGTCGGGGTAAACTACCCATCCAGTCAGCAAGGTCCTGTGGACACATTTTCAGCGAAATTGATTTAGGGTTTAGGTTGGCTTTTATGCACAAACCTTTGTCAGTAAAGCTTAGGCTTGCTTGAAGCTGCTACCGTATATTACTAGACCCGAAGGCTTGGGGTTAGGGCTTAAGCCCTACACTTGCATGCTCCGTAAACTGCTAAACCGGACGGAAAACTAAAGGTGCTTCTGCAGGACTTGTGGACGAATCGAATCCCTCGACAATGAAGGGTTGGACCATCGGTCCTAACCCTGAACACATGGAAACCCTACACCTCAAAATGGGAGCCGATACCCTGGACCCGGGGCCATAGAAAATCAGTTTACCTGGACCCCAAAGTATGTACAGAAATAGCCTTTTATGGGTATTGGGGTATTATTTTACCTACTTTGGGGGGTTTAGGTATGTACACCTTGCACTGAATCCGAAGCCCTTCCCCCGACTGCAACTGCCCCATCAGAGGCAAGCCTTCGTAATTCCAAAAGCCTTATATCATCCCTCACCCCCACCCCAACCCTCAACAAAGAGATGTCAAAGCACTGAAACCCAGCAGAAACCCTCAAGACCACATGATGTCAAAACCCCCAACCCCAAAATGATCCATGCTAGAACTTACTGTTCAATCCAAGAGCCCAGCCCTAACTGTGAAAAGGACCCTAAAAGGGACGATTTAAAGAGAACAACCCAAAGCCATGTCCTTTCGGCCCTTCAGTTGCTCTTGCACGTGCGCATACCAGTTGAGGCTGTAGGAGTTGCCTCGGGGCTTCGTAGAGGAAATCCTAAACCCTAAACCCTAAACCCCTGAACTCTAAACCCCTAAACCCTAAACCTGGGCATCCTGGGGTCACGGATGGCGGGTTTCGGGAACCACGGCTGGGACGTTCTACGGAGTGTATTCTTCGTGCGGGCTCTCGGTTTCAGGGCTTGGGAGCCTAGGCCCAAGGTACAAGAATCCTGCACGGGGCACGGTGTACCTCTATGATCCTCTATGTCTAGTCTACGAGACCCCGCCTTTAGGCAGACCAAAAGACTTTCTCCGCAATGAAGGCAAGAGGCAGGCACTATCTTCGGGGAAGCCGCAGCCACAATCGCTCTTGGCTTGCCCCACACTCTCCTGAAGCATAGGGTTTAGCGTTTAGGGCTAGGGGTTTGGGGTTTAAGGGCTTAGTTTAGTCTTTGAGAAGGGGTTTTCAGGGACTCAAAGCTGAAATGTGGCTCTGTATAATCAGCGCCTCCCCAGCACTTTACAAGGCTCTATATAAATTTGGGATTTCAGGGTTGGATTCAGCATTTGAAGTAGGCGTTCAGGGTTTGAGGAATGAGGCTCTATAGGGTCACATATTTATGGCTACTGGGATTCAGCGCTTAAGGGCTTGAAGACTTTGGGTCCTTGGCTTTTACAGCCTTTGCCAAATTTTGCTGAGGGGTCAGGGTTCAAGCGGCTTGTCGGGTCGAGGGATTGCTTTAGGGTCTAGGGGTGTAGGGGTTTAGGGGTTTTGGGTTTAGGGGTTTAGGGTTTAGGGGTTTGGGGGTTTAGGGGTTTAGGGTTTAAGGGTAACAGTGCTACACCGTGTATATATGTCGAGCCCGACGTTGAAGCCTCAACCGCCAGGCCTAAACCCTCAAAAACCAAAGCCGAATGTAGCGGCCTTAACAAGTACAGAAGGGTTGTGGGTATATCCGGTAAGCTCAAATCAACTTCAAGCTCCCAGAGCATTGTAGCCAAACTCAGAAACTCCTCGACCCAGCATGCCAACACACAAAGGTCAGACAGCAGGTCGCCTCGCAGTTGCCCATGAGACACCTGAACAGCAGCGAAATTCAGGGGCCATGACTGAAGGGAATGGGTCGTTGATGTCCGGGAAGCATGGTGCCTCTAGACTCATCGGGAGCCCACACGACTGTGCTAGAATCGTCGTCCTGAGCCGGCTCTCACACCCGAAAACCAAACCCTCAAACCCCAAAGCCACAACAAAAGCAAGTCCTAGAAACTAACACCGTAAACCGCGCCCTGAGAGCCCCAACGCCCCATAAGCCCTCAGCCTTAAAATCCAAAAACACTTCAGCAGCGAGCCCCGAAAATATGGGTCCTATATAGACCTTGCGCTCTTTCCGGCGCCTCACGCCACTTTGCCGCAAGAGCTCGGTGGTTTCCATCGGCTGGCCGCAGTAGGCGACCACATCGCCCGTGTGGATTGTCCTGCAAACTGGCTTGCGACTTCTAGGGCTCTAATGTAGGGGCCTCAACAATTAGAATGGGGTTTGGGGGATCTTATACTATAATGATAACAAGGAACACCCAAAACTTTATTCTGATTATTGAGGCCCCTACATTCGTGTTTGGAGCTTAAGGGCTTTGGGTTCTCTGGGCTATATCGTGAGGGTTCTCAAAGCCCCCGCTGAGCTCGTTGAGCTGAGGATGGCTTACTGCTTAGTGTTTTAGATATATAGCATCCCAGCACATAAGCAGTTCTCTCCATGTAGTGGCCGTTGTCGTTCTTCTTGAACTCTTGGTCCCTCGGCTTTATATCTCGAGCATTTTTGCGGTTATGATTAGTATTAAAATGTATTGAATACTGCTGAGTATGATATTTTGAGTATAGTGGCAAGTAAAGTAGCAGCAGCATTTGTTATCTCTGTGTCTTGCCTCGCCGGAGGAATCTTCAGCTCTTCCTTGCCGATGCGGAGTATTTCCTGCAGAGCCTCGTCTTCGCAGCTTACTGGATACTAGCAGGTTCGGATGATTCAGGGCTTCGGGTTTGTAGTTTAGGGGTCTGGGGGTTACGGTAGTATGCAGAATAAGCAGTTTCTGTATTTCATACCTCACGCTGCTCCAACAACAGGGTTCAGCAGTTTGGCTGCGGCGCGAGAGGTTTGGAGCTTTTATTTCTGCGTCATCAATTTGCTTTCTTTCACTCCTGTCAGCTGCGATAACTATTCAAATGCCTTCGGCCCCGTGCACGCGAAGAAAAGGAAGTATAAAGCACACCTGTCCGTCAGTCCCAGCACCAACGCGGTGCATCTTGATGGAGTAACTTTCAATCCTGTACACCGCATTGCACTGAGTCCGTCTCACATGTGGCAAGAGTTTCAACCAAGAACATCCAGTAATTGCGATGAACTGCTCAGAGTGGAGACTTTTCATTCAGAGATATCTGATTGTTACTTCGCTTGCGTTTTCACGAAAACTGACAGGGCTGCACCTTGATGGCAGAAAATCCTCAGCCACCAAACCCTCAAGCATCAGCCACGCAACCCTTGAGAGCTTCAGCTTGAAACATCACACTACAGTAAACCCCATAAAGTTGGAAACCGGATTAAGGCCAAATGGTGCTGGGATTCCTTATACATTACTCTTAAGGATTGAGGCTATTGGGTTTCCAACCTTTGGGCTTCTACTGTAAGCCGAAACGACCCCCTCCCCCCTCCCGCAAAAGACAGCCCACAAGAGGCCTGCAGGTTCGAGTATGCACCGCCTGGGGTGCGGGAGGGCCTATGGGCTTATATAGGGTATGGTTTATATTACTAGTATCCCCATAATTAAAACCCAACATATACATTCACCAATATTCAAAAGGAGGCCTATCTACACTCACCAAAAAGGGTAATATAAACCCTACTTCATATAGGGTTTCGGGGTGGTGCACAGGGCTGCAACATCTCGCCATGATCGTTAGTCATTTATTCGAAAAGTCGAGTTTTCGGGGTTATAAAGGCCACAAGGGCTGATAATGCTTCGGATCTAGGCCAATAGCGTGCATGCCGGCTTGATCTAAAACAGGGGTTTAGAGTGCGGGGCTCGAGCTCTAAGGTTGTGAAGGGCTTCGGCTTCTTGTCGTTGTTGATATTACTGGGGCTTATGGGCTCTATAATTATGAGGCTTAACCCTAAACCCTAAACCTTAAGACTTCGGAAGCTCTCGGGGATAGTCTTATTCATCGTGCAAGGAAGCCGTCCTGACAACTAGAGCTTAACACCTTAAACTACCAAACCCTACTTTTTGCAGGTTCTTATTATTAACCCTAATATGGAATTTATGGGGACCCTACAAAAAAGTAGGTGTTGGTAGGTTAAGGTAGAGACTAAGCCATGGCCACCGTCATCCTTCAAGTCCGCAACGAGAGGGTTTCTTCAGAATATCGGGGCCTGAATAATTAGAATAAGGGTTTGAGGCCCATCATAGCAAAAATATAATAAGGACCCCCCCCCCAAAAAAAAAAGAAAAGTATTGGTGATTATTTAAGGCCCTATATTATTTAACTTAATGGCAGTTTAGAGCCAAGAGAGAACTGTCAAGCTGTAGGCCACGAACCATGGATACACTTCTTACCGTGACTGTTAGTCTTGTTGATGGTGCCATCTTGTCCCACTCTTATTTAATGCTCCTCAACGTCCTCCTCCGAAAAAGCCATGGCTACTGCTTCTGCACGCTGAGCTCTATCTTAAACCCTGACAATTTCTTAATGCTGCAAACGCTAAACCCTGTACCCTTGATCCTGGCCGAATCCCAAAACCCACTATGGTGGCGGTCAAGTTACCGAATACCAGGACCGGGCCATCGAGCCTGATATTGGAGGTTCTTTGGGTTTATAAGGGCTTGGGGGTGCTCTGGGCTTGTATCACGAGATCTAAGATCCCGATAGCCAGGGGTGTAGCTGCGTTGCACATCGTCTGAATTTAAGTTACCATCGCAAGGCCCTTGTTGCTTTGTCAAAGACGCTGAAAACGGACTCACAGAGAGGAGAACCCCATGTGAGTTCCGTAAACTGTTGCTTTGGCTTTCGAGTCACTGTAAGAGAGGTCTATGGGACAGATGCGACTTTTAGCTTGTATCTGTATTTGGACACTAGCCGGAGCGAACTGACTCACAGACAACAAGCTCAGCAACAGCCTGACATGCATTTCTTGTAGTAGGACTCAACGTATAGATTCTGTCCGGTTTCAGGTGAAGTTAAATGCGCCAGTCCCAGTCAACAGTCGAAGCCATTAAATCATCAAGGTCGGGCCCTACTTTGCCAGCCGTACTTACAGGCAAAATAGGCGTAGTAACTATTGTAATAGGGTCTTGGGGTCCATTGTTCTAAAGCTGCATTAAGGAGCCCAAAGGAATAGTCCACTTATGTGGACTTCCAAACTATCGCAACGATCAGAGGCCCTGGCTTTCCCAGGTCCTCAATGCCATCTGCAGTCATGGTCGCAGGAAATCAGCGAACTATCCAAAGCACAAAGGCGTAAGGCTGTACGGTCTACTGCAGGGTTTCGGGCTTCGGGTAGCATGGGATCTCAATAGCCTCGCAACCTGCAGCGGACTGCTGGCGTGCTGTCGTACTGCAAGACTTGTGGCTTCGGATCTGAATGAGAGGCTCTGGCACCAGCGAAAGCATAAGCGATGCAGCTGTAAGGTGCTGTTGAGCCATGTAAGCTACGATGCGATGTAGGGCCAATGTAGTTCCTGACAGAAAAGCTTCCTCCACACTGACCTGAAAGCAAACGCCAAATAGTCAGAAATGCTAAAACTCGTACTAGTACCTACTAGTTCTAAGACGATAGCATGACAACAAGGACTGCTCCTACATTTCTGCCAACTGCCACGGCTATGACAACCATTCGTGCCAATCTTGCCACTGCTGCTGCAACTGCCAGGGTAACTGGTCCTGAAAGTTTGACCATGGTAATGATGGCATTTATGTGTCTGTTGCCGTCATGGGGCGAGGTTCACAAGACCAACTGCAGTCTCTGACCCAATCCGAGCTTCAGAACCCAAATGAAGTTCCATAGCCCCGATCCAGCGACGGCTATCTAAATTCACCTGGGCGGTTCTCCAAGTTCGGGTTGCGGTCTTTTGTCTCTGAAGAGTGCTGGACTTTTTTGGGGGATTCGACAAGGAACTCGAAGTTTCAGAATGCCGAGTAGTATGTGGTAAATGAACATGACGAGCCGTCTCTTTATAACCGGTGAAACATGGGTTTCGAGTGGTGGGGGCTGGTACGATTTCCAAAATATCATCCAAAGCATAAGAATGAAGACAACCGCAGAGTCTAGCTTGTGTAGCTAGATCATCAAGCCTCCGAGCTGTCATGCTAAGTCCAATCCATGGCTGCGTTATCACATCACCATGTCATGTGACCCCCAACATCGAAACCTCAAACCGTAAAAGCCAAATCCCGGTAACAGTCTGGCCTCTCAGTGCCGGGCTAAGTATGTCCAGCCGGGGCCATTGCAGATTTCGCTGGCCAAGGCCCTCTCTAGAATCTCCACTGAGCCGGGAGTGAGGGCTGTTGGGATTTAGGATTTGGGGGCCTGAGCTGATCAACTTGGAGTGTACATCATTCCGAATTCAAGTCTGCACAGATTCGAAGCTTCGGATGCACTTTATGCACTCTGCTGGGTGTTGTCGATTCTCTGTTGTGCAACACGACAGCAAGACTCAGCAAGACAACAGGCGCTTCAAGATTCAGTTAGGGTTGCACTTTCACCTACTATGAGCTCTCCAACGGTAGTTTTCCCGTCATTGCATTTTCGGCGCGATTGTTCGCTACAAGCCGGCATTTCTGAAGTCATGAGCCAACTCTCACAAGCAAGGAATCACTTAGTCTGAAAGATGTCTTCGTCCATGAGATGCATACAATACAGCCTTTCGTTTTCCTGAATGGCCGGCGCACAATCCACTTGCTGGCGGTGTTAACTTGCCAAGGAACAAACAGATGAAGCAGTAGCATGTGCTGGCAACTGTTTTCCCACATATCTGATGCCACTGCCTGGCAACGCGTCGGACAGGAATTTCCCTCTGCACGCTTCCTGAGCATTGTGCATGCTTCAAAGCATGGCCGACACTGTCATTAGAGGGGTCGAGCAGTGACAGTCAGTGTAGTAGCCGGGGTTACCATGCATATGCAATGGCACTGATCGCCGCATCCTCTTTAAGTCAGAAGGTTACTCGTTCTTGTAACTTGCCCGTATAATATAGGGGCTTAAATAAACAACCAATACTCTAAGTATAGTATAACGGGCCCCAAAACCCTATTCCAATTACTAAGGCCCCTATAGTATAGGCATAGGACTTAGGGCCGCCCCGAGGGTGATATGAGCTTGGCCAGAAGAATGAAGCTGCAGCTGGGAGCTCCCATCCACCGACTACTGTGAGGCTCAGAGGTCCAAGCAGCAAAACCGGAGGCTCAGGGTGTTTGGGAGTTTAGCATAATGGGGTTTAGTGTTTAGGGTTAGGTTTTGTGTTTTAGGAGTTAATACAGCCATTTAGAGGCAGCTCGCACTGCTTGGACCCCAATCTGGTGACACGGGGCAAGCTTCGCCGCTAGTCCTGCAGAGGTTTGAAGCAGTTGGGGCTTAGGGACTTCCGTGTTTCAGTTTGAGGGTCTTGGGTTTCAGATCTTGTGCTTAGGCCTTAGGGCTTAGCAGGGTTTGTTTTGAACTTGAACGAACTATGGCGCCTTGATACGCGCGGATAACGAGAAAGAGAGGGTCCAAGAACTCCGATGATGGAGCGAGCAAATGGGCGTCCGAGCGAGCGAACCAGAAAGATTAAGGCCAGAGAGAGAGAGAGAGAGGCAGAGGCAGAGACAGATACAAAGACCAGCAAACAAAGGCAGCAAGGAAAACTGATACACACACACACACAATTCTGTCGTGTACTGTGGATGCTGCTGCTTGGGTTGAAAATCGATAGCAAGGCACCATCCTCAGCATTCGCCTGTGCCCATGAGGCCACATGCTTTCACATGCATCTGTCCACCAGCTTGTCCCAACCAGAAACGATGGATATTGGCTACAAGGTCTAGGGTTGCCTAGGTCAAAGGTACCAACCACAATGCAGTTTGCTCCTGAACGAGCGTCAACTTCGAACAACGCGCTGCCGCCCATGCGTTGGGACAAAATGCCTCCTGATGCCTCCTGTCTACATCTATCCACACTTCTGTCGCCATTGCACCCCACTTCTCACCATGACTTAACTTGCAGCAGTTGTGGTGTCCTTTTTGAGGAGTTTAAATTCGAAGTTCAGCCGAAGAGAAACAATGAACGGAAGAGGTGGGTCGGACCTCAGGCTAGTTTCTGCTGTCTTCATGTGATTCGTACGAAAGTTGTCTACCCGCCCAATACCTATGGCTGTAAACCCAAACCCTCGAGCCCCTGAAAGGCTAAATCCAAACTGTGTACTTTCCTTTTCAAAGATCGAAGCCCTGACGTCCTCCATGTCATCTGCCTTCAGAGGAGGCTTTCCACAAGGCTGGATCATGGCCTCCCACAGAGATTCAAGATCTGAAGCACACTTATATCGCATATCCTCTAATTCACGCTTGGCTTTTGAGGCGTAGGCACCACGTACGCTGTGGACGCATGCAGTGGTCGAGCTGCAATGGATTAAGGCTTGATTACGGGGCGACAGTAGGATCCTATCGGTACCATACAGTACAGGTAAATTTAGCCAGGTCTGCATTCGAAAAGGCTGCCCTACCCGAAGCCGGACAAGCCCCAAAAACAATAAACACCTCACGTTTTAGAAACTGAAAGAATCCCTCCTCCGACACCGAGTGACAAAGGGGTCAATCTAGAATAAGGCGTTCTTCATCTATCTGGGATTCTATGCAGAGGAATGTATTAAGGCAAATGAAATGAAACAGCGCAACGATATCCGTAAAACCTGCCTGGAGCCCTTATTATACCAAGCAAAAATGAACAACAAAACTTGCTCTTAAGATATTCCCATGCTCCTTACACCCCAAACCCTAAGCCGTTTCACGATGTGGGAGTTTCCGAAAATAGGGGACCCTAATATAGTAACCTGAACAGGAGGATCCATATTATAAGGCCCCCAAAATAAGGTACCCCTAATTTTCGGAAACTCTAAACCCTAAACCCTTTATAGAACCCTTATAGATCCCTTTAAGGAACCCTTAAGGGATCCCTTTAAAGGTACCCCTAATTTTCGGAAACTCCCATGTGCCTGAAGGCAGTTGAAGCGCACCCGGGCCACGGGCTCATTCTCACAGAGGGCGAAGTATCTGCCAAGAGCTGGGACTCGAGGCCCCCCAAAAGCCAGGGTTTAGGGTTTAGGGTTTAGGGTTTCAAGAAGTTTGGGATCAGTTTAGGGCTTGAGGGCTTTGGGGTTTCGGGCTCCCTGGATTCAAATCTCAAGTTCAGGGTTTAGGGTTTAGGGATTCATAGAACTGTGGGTTTAGGGTTTGTGGGTTTGGAGCGTCCTGGATGTGTGTGGATGTAGTGATTTGACCTGGTCCTGGGGTTTCAGTGGGTCCGGGGATACGGAGAGCCGAAAGGGGTTTCGGATTTCGGCGACCCTTCCACACAGCAGCGCACACTGAATCCTACTTCCGGCCTTCTCTGTGCTATGCATGCTTCGTTACGACCGATGCAAAACAGCAATACAAACTAAGAAACCTACCAACCTAACCGCTCTAAGCAGACATCGCATACTCGAGCCGCAAAGCCAAGAGTGTTACAACACGTGACACATGACAGTTCGCAAGCGAGGCCAGGTGGACGCAAGGCGCGTGTAGTGGCCCACGTGCGAGGCCATCGTATCTCTGTGGATGTTCGTCGCCTCAGGCATCGGTGCTGCCATCCGAATCAAGCTGGGCTTTTGTCAGCTTGGGGAGGCCTTCGGCAAGCAAAGGCCCAAACCCGTCAACCCTACATTTCCAGCTGCCGTGACCTCTAACCCGGCAAAGCCTGAAACTCGGGCCTCCGACCCCAAGTAAGCCGTCCTGAACCCTAAACCCTAAACTTCCTAAACCATACAATGACTAAGAAGGCGGAGAGGATCACACTTCTGAGGCTCCAGCCCATTCCCACTTCGAAGTGTCGGCGCCTCCAGTACCATGGTACCTCGGCTTCGGTTTGGGGTTTGGGATTTAGGGTTTGGGGTTTAGGGTTTAGGGTGCTTGATTTTGGGGTTTGGGACTTAGGATAGCTTGGGTTTGGGACTTAGGGTAACTGGGGTTGGGGCAGGGCTTGCGGTTTAGAGTTCAGCGTTTGCGACAGAGGGCGCTACTAGTCTAATCAACGTCATTGTGCTAGGACTAGGAATTCGGCTACTGCCACTTGCCGAAGCCAGATCTACATGTCCCACATCTCCAGAGAACCTACACCTCAAACATTTATCTCGCAAAGCCATTAATTAAAGCCCTCGGCATACTCGCTAGCCTTCTCATGCATGCCCTGCTCAAAGCTGCAACAACTCCTAGCCTCTAAACTATAGTAAATGCACGTGCGCCATACACCCTCAACCCGCCCTGGCCCCAAGTTTCCCTAATATAATATAATATAATATATACATGATCCTTGTAGCTAAGCCATCCCAGGGCCTCTCAGTCACAATGAGCATGACAAGCTCTTGGGGCAATGGTTGCATGATGTGGCATCGTGTGATAAACGTGTCGCTGTCAGCACTTCGAATTCCAATACCTGCCCAAAAAATCAACGGCGTGGCAATAGATCCTATGCGTTCCGCATACCAGCACCGCAAAATTACTCAAAAGCGATGTTGGTTGTGGCAATACGGATAATGTGTTGAACATCATAACACAGGCGCAAAGACGTATGCAATTTGATTCACGCACGACAGCAGCTCAGTAACACCACCGAAGAAGATTATTCCCCAAGGCAGTTGTTTTGTACGTGTCGGTTCTGCCATCAGCCTTTTGTTGCAAGGTCTGTCGAGCCAGAATCGTAGCACGGCATCCTTTCAAACAGCTTGAGGCCAGAACTTCGTCTGCAAGTGTTCCATCTGCGCATGGACCTGGGTCCCAACATCGAGTTAAAAGGGTCCAGGTGGTGTTTTGATTTAGAGCTATGGGTTCAGGTTTAAAGCTTTGGGTGTAAGGTAATTCAGGTGTAGTTGAAGCCCGTGGATTTTGGGAAGGCTCAGTGTTGAGCTGCATGACCTAGATGTCTCAAGGGGCAAAGGCTTCCAGGCTTCATGGAAGTGCTCAGACTCTCTCCACAATGCAGATTTCGAACCTGAAAACATGTAGCGCGAAAGGCGCAGGCTGCAGAAACCCTAGACAGTGAGCCATAAACCCAAAACCCTGCAACTCTAACCACCCCCTACACAACACCTCTGAACCGCATAAGCTAAGCAAAACCCTAAGGCCCTAAGGGTCCATGTATCCAATAGACTTAAAGTACTCCCTATATAGGTGCATTGGGCCCAAAGTATATACTATTTGGGTACATGGACCCGGTGTCTTTGGGAAGAATACTACCTAGAGTCTCCATTACAGTTCCTTGTTCTGTTTAACCAATTTTATATGTAGTATCCTATAAGGTAACCCCGAACAAGGAACTACAATAGAGACTATAGATAAAGCCTCTCTGGAAAGCCTTTCCTCCGAGCTCCCGACATGGAAACGGTCGTAGACACCGAGATCGACCGACTGGCCCGGAACTGGCGTTGCCATGGCCTGGGTTAGCTCAGGGTTATAGGGGTTAGGGTTTTGGGTTTAGAGGAGTTTTGGTGCCGAGTTCATAAGCCCCAAGCATCTGAAAACCTTCAGCTCTATAGTGGATCGTATTGTCCCAGAAACTGTAAAGTATATATAGTCCTTCAGCTACTAAGCTGGGTTAGAGGAATGTGGGGCTTCGTTTAGCGTGTTTAGGGTTTAGGGCATTTAGGGTTTAGTCGGGCCGGGGGTTCTAGGGTTCAGGGCACTTTGGGTTCAATAGGGTGTAACGGTTAGGACTTAGGGCTTGGGTTCAAGGGGTCTTGGGGGGGGCTTGGAATCGCAGGATATTGAGGGTAAAACACAAAAGTGGGAAGATGGGTTGATGGTGCGACATGAAAGAGATGAATGGTGCTACAATTCCCAAAACTATATCTTTTAAAGCATTTTAAAGGCATGAGGGTGATGAGCTGTTCCTGCAGCTCCCGCGGCGTATGCCGTGAAACTCTGCAAACTTTGCCATATCTTGAGCCCTTGCAACTGATGCTTGAATCCACCCCAATTTAGCCTCGAATTCAAAGCCAAGGCCCTGGACTTCAAGGTGCTGGAGATGCTGGGATTTTCGGGTGCCAAGGCTTACAACTCCAAATCCCTACGAGAAGAGTCGAAGAACCTGACATTCAGACACTCCTGGAGCCACAAACCGGCAGTTCTTACGGCCCCTGAGCTCAAGCATCTACTTACTGGGTACTACATGTACAGACCCATAGGCCCGCAGGGTTCAGCCCTCACTCGACTCAACATGGGCTGATAAAACCCTGTTGAAACCCCAGACAAACCGCCATGGAAAGGCCGAGGACAAAACAACCACACATTCATTATTATGAAGGCAGGTTTAACCGACGAAGTCGAAGTGACATCACCGTATCGTCCCTTTTCAGTTTTACAAAGTATAATATTGCCCGGAACCCCAGTCTATTCCTTAAGGCCCCTACATTCCAAGCATGAAAGTATTATAAGACCGCAACAAGCCCGTTAACACCCTGTTAAGACCTACCCACACCCTGTCAAGCCCTATAAAGATTCATTGACACCCTGTCAGAGCCCTGCTGGCCTGCCTAAACCCTGAAGCCCCAACCCTGAACCCTGAAGTGCCTAATATGGGGGCCTGAATAGTTAGAATAGGGTTTGGGGCCTATTATACTACAATCATAATAAGGAGCCCCCCAAAACATTATAGGTAGTTAGTTAGGCCCCTTTATTAATGAGCCCACTACCCTAAACCCCAAACCCCTAAACCCTAAGTCTAAGTATCGAGGCCGTCGACTCGATCGGAGCAGCTTGGCCTCTGCTCTCGACGGCACTTCTCAGCTTCTCAAGAGCCAATGCTGCATCAGGGTTTACGGTCCGAGTGAGGTGTTCAGAGGTTTAGGGTGTTCAAGCTTAAGGGTTACTAGGTTCCCCAGTAGCCCCTTAATAATAAGGGTACCCTTTTTCCTACTATTCGGTTTTAATAAGGGAACCCAAAAAGAAAAAGGGCAAAAAGGGTACTACTGGGGCACCTAGGTTAAGCGCAGGAGACTCAGGGCTGAGGGTACATCATCACTGCAGCCACTGTTGCTACGGACAAAACTGCTAGCAGCAGCTGCTGCTGGTATCATGATTCTGTGTAATGAACTTTCATGCGATGTGAATGGACCCGCTAATGCTGCTATCATGCATTTACATGCAGCAGAACCAGTCGCCGTCGGCAACGGCTACGACGAACAATGTAACAACGACGCCGGCAACGTCCACGGTAACACAACAACGACAACGCTAATAAAGGCGATGCAAATGCGACCAGTGCTTCTCATTGCGAGGATAACCTGCTGCCAGCAGTCTTCTGCGTTCCCGATGTTAGTACTTACTGTGAGCGGCTGTTACACACATGCATTGATGGGGTGGGGAACTTACAGTCTGGGCCCAGTTGGGGGTTCATGCCGCGATCTCGGTTGTTTACTGTGGATCAGGGACTACGGTCGCGGGTGTACGAAGCTGGCAGATTCACTCGTCTCGTTTTGACAGCCACTGGTGTTGACACCGGAATCAATTGAGATGGCAGATGAGGAGCACTGCTTCAACTGGCTGTTTTACCAGATTTCATGCATCAGTGTAGTCTTGAGGATGAGATCACCATAACAGTGCCCATCACTACGGCAGGTTTGCATTGGGCTGGAATATTGGTGACGTGCGCGTATTTGCGTCAGGGTTTTGCAAGTAGGGCTTGGGTTTAGATGACAGATCTGGCGAAGCAACAAGATGCAGCTGCTTCCCACGATCTGCACAGACTACGCCGGATGTCGTCACCGGCATCCGTCTTCAAACGGACGGAATCCAACGCTTCAGAGTTTCGGCTGCAAGGCTTAGTGCTCCGATTGCAGTTCCGAACATGGATTCGGGACCTGCTGGAAAGGCTGGGGGTGTAAGCTTGCGGGTGCAGGGTTCAGGTGCGTCAGCTGGGCGGTTGCCCGGCTACACGGACGTTGTGCCCAGTCCGCAGCTCATCTGCGATGTCCTCGCGACAGTTTTTGCTTCAAAACCAACTAAAGTAAATATTGGAATGGAGCCAGCTGCTGCTTTTCATGACTGAGGGGGACCCTCTGCAAGTCGAGTGGACCCTGTGTTTACCTAAGCCTTAAAGATGATTTTCTGCATTTGTTTTTGACGGGGATCATTTGGATCCGGCACTTGCGAGTTCTACTTCCGAAGTTGAATTCATGCTGCCCTCACCTCTGATGAAGCTGTAGTAGCAAAGCCACAAAATTAGATCCAGCTGATTTTTTCTCGATCCTGCCTATAGTCTCCATTGCAGTTCCTTTTCGGGTTACCTTTTGGGCTCGTTAAACCAAAAGAAGGAAAGACAATGGAGACTACGGGTATGCCCATGAGACGAGCTCAACTCGTGCCTGCCGCAGTCCCGTGAACTGCGTAACGACCTCCGCAGTGCATGTGAAGCAACATAACATCAGCTCCTCACTGTGAGGATTTAGGGTTTACAGGGCTTTTTAACTATTGACCGAAAGGCTGTTTTCAAAAGGCCTCTGCTGCTGGACAGACGGCTCCTATACTGTTGGGCTGGCCAAGGTCCTGTTTCAAGTCCAGACAAGGTTCCTGGATGTGGCTCGGCAATGTCAGAAATTCTGGCTTGATTAAGCGGACAAGAATCAGCGAGTGTTAAGAAGACAAGCTTACAAGGGCGGGCAACGATGGTTTTCGGAAGCTAGTGTGCGTATATCCTGTCATCATGATTGCTACGACTCCTATGACTGCTCTAATTCCCGTAGCGGCTGCAGCGATTGCTACTCCGAGTGCCACTTCAGCACCGAGGACTGTGACTGTTGCTCCTCTTCGACGACATGCAATTACAGGGCTTAGCACTTGGGTCAGCGACGCTTCGGGTTTGCGCCTCCAAGTAGCCAGAAGGGTGTGTGGGTACTTCTGTGAAACGACCTAGACATCTTAAAACATCAAACCCTAAACCTCAGACCTAGATCCTTAGTCGCAGTATTCCTGACCCTCAAGCCCCAAGTTCCTGAACCCTAACGCTCCACATCCTAAATAGAACCCCCCATATCAATAATCTCGAGACCCGAGGACTCTAAAAACCCAAAAACTTGTCAACCCTAGAGCCCCCCCAAATTCTTAACCCCAAACTTCTCGGGTCTACTCAACAGCCCCGACACCTGGCTCTGGCGCTTCGAATCTTCCACCTGAATGATTAGGGAGCATTTAGTTTTACGGGATTTCGGGCTTGTAAGGCTTATGGTTATGGCTTGCTGCAAAGAAGGGATGTGTTCCTTGGACTTCACTTTACCTATAGTCTCCATTGTAGTTCGTTATTTTGGTTAACCAAAATCTCTATTATAGGATCCTAACCATAAAAAGGAACTACAATGGAGACTCTAGGTAGACTCCTGAAGAGCAAAAGAGGCTGATCAGCAACTATGGATTCGGCCTTCCGGCCCTGGAGCCTTCAGGGTCTAGGGGTTCAGGGTTTAGGGTTTAGGCGTAGGGCTCCTGGCTTCATGGGCCGAGTGTACTAGAACCGACGAGTTTGGTTTTGGGGGGGCGCTGGGCCTCAGAAAGGTAAAACTTCCATCTTCGGTCCAGTGTGGTAGGGCTGAATTCTGCAAATAAGCTCGCAAACTAATGCCTGCTATAGTCGGGCCTTAATTAGGGTTTGGGGGTCCGGAAAAATAGTAGTAAAGGAACTACGGGGTGATGCGATTACTAGCTGTTCCGACCCCTATATTACTCCGCTTCCAGAAGCTCCAGGCTCCTTGCACTCTGGAGCACTATTTAGGGTTTAGGGTTTAGGGCCGCAAAGAGCGCATGCGCGCCGCAATCGATTCTGCACTTTCTGTGCCTCATACAGCCACAAGCAGGGATATTGCTCCCTGAGCAGCCATGGCATGTCTTGCACCAGGTTTCTAATCAGCTCTAACTTCACTGGCGATTGAGTGCACCCCGCCCGTGTGCTCCGGATTCGCTCTCTCATCCTTTCTTCAGCAGCACGAATTGGCTCCCGTCGGGTTGGCAGGTCTGTCACCCCATCCATCAATAAGTTCCACGTGAGAGGTCCTTTCCTCAAAAGTGCTGTCGAACCTCTGCTGCGGCCGCCAGGTGTGGAGGTCTTTGACCCAATGTCTCTCGCATGACTCCGGGCGACGTCGCTTAACGAGGCGAAGGAGCAACCTGCTCCGCAACATGAGGAAGCGACTGACAACGGTGTCGAATTGCGCAGCTTCACTCTCCGGCAGGATAGCCCTGCGCAACGCAAAGCATGCAGAATGAAATCTAATCAAACCGTGCCTTCCGAAGCATAACAGGATGTGTCGCTTTCCGGGGAAAGGCCGCTGAAGCCAACACCCACTCGAGTGTTCATGTGACGATGCAGTTCCTATAGGACCCTGATTAGATGGTGGCGCAATTTCCTGGGGTGCCCTATTTTTACTATAGCATGACATGCTCCTAAAACCCTAGTCTAACTGCTAAGGCTAAGGCTGCTATATTATGTACATCCGGGCCTTGTGGGCGCAAAGGGGTATGGCTTTGGATGAGTTGCCGGATCGAGGCCATCTCTTGGCGTTTGCGTTTCCAGGGCTGAGAACACACGCGAGAGATGCATGGACATGCCCCAAACCTTCAGGTCTGCATGTGTCATTCAACCGGATGAGGACGTTGGGCGACTTGAGTTGCAGGCCCTTTTCCTGGTAAAAAAACATACATCCTATCTCCGGTAGCATTGATGCTGTTTTCCTCGGGCCGCGACACAAAAGAATAGCTCTCTTTGTTTAGTTGATGTTTACCTAAACCCCCCAACGTAGGTAAAATAATGGCCCAGAACCTATAAAAGGCTATTATTCTACATACTTTTGGGGTCCAGGTAGACTAGGATGTCAAGGTTTATCAGCCTTCAGGCAACCCTAAGCCAAAGCCTGAAACCCCGGCCCGAGCTCTACACCCGAAAGTCCCCCCTGTACATCCAGAAACTCTGACTGAACCCCTGGATCTGAAACTGAAGCCCTTCGCCGGAAACCCTAATGTAGGGGCCTTAGTCATTAGAACATGGCTTTGGGGAAATTATACTGATAAATTATACTATGGACATAATAAGGAACCCCCCCAAAGACCTATTCTAATTAATAAGGCCCCTACGTTTAACATCCCAAAGCATTCACGGAATCTTGATCGGCCTTGGCATTCTGCGCGACGCCAAGGAATGGTCCTCATCCGAGACACTGCTGGCTTGTTAACCCCCTTAACATACTCAGGACGCAGGGCTTAACGATTTATAGGACTTACCTTGGCCAAGCTGTACTCTGGTGATATAGGATAGTAACCTGACTGTTTATAGGTAGCAGGGCTTCCGGAAAACTTTCCAACCAAGCCCTACATTCCAAAGACAAGCCGACACTCTTGAACTTCCAGCGGGTACCTGGGAAGTCGGGAGCTGTTCGTCGCACCATCGACCCAAGGTTGAAGATGCACCTTCAGAGGGTTTAGGACTCAGTGGCTTAAGGTGTAGGGAGTCTTGGAAATGAGGTTATTAAGTGCTTAAGGCACGGATTGTCTTGTAAGGGCACAAAAGTCGTAGACGGGGTGGGGGGATGATAACGTTTTCGGGTTAGGCTGGTGGCGAGGAAGAGGCAAGAGTGCGAGCTTGTTCGACATCTGTGTTGCCATCGACGTACGTGCAGTTCATGAAAGTTGTGTTCAGCTGGTACTGCACCTTTCTTCCCGACGGTCTTCAAACATCGCCGGAGGCTGCACACCCAGATCTCCGAAAACCTCCACCCCAAACAAACAAACGGACATCTTCAAAGCTGCCCGGCAGCACAGCAGCAGGATTGCTGGGTTCCTACTGCTTTCGCCCACCCGACCCGGCTGCCCGGCAACCCCGAAACTCTGAACCATACATCCTAAAGCCACACAGTCCCCAAACACAGACTGGAGATGGACGAAACTTCGGAGACTCTGACACCCTACCAGTAGCTTGAAACCTAAAGCCCCGAAGCTAAAGTCTGAAAGAACTACTGCAATGAATCAAGACACCCTTGCCTTTGCACCGACGTGAGGTTCTTCGCCTCTGCAAGTGGCCGAAGCCGGGGCTGGGAGGACGAACATGCAGATCGCTAATATAGGGCCATAGGGTATATTAGAACATGAAGGAAAACTAAGGAATGGTATGTTTATCCAGTTTATCCAGTATACTGCTTCTAGTGCTGCGACACTGCTGCGACAGTACGGGCAATTGACCTGAGTTTGAACTCTCTCTAAGCACAAAAATCTAAACGGCAAGCTCTCAGACCCCAAGCTCAAAAGTGCACAACATACATATCGTTTGAAAATCTCATGCCCAAAACCCTGAGCACAAACGCGTACAAACTCAAGACCTCAGGGTTGTCCTTTTGAGTACATGCATCTCGTAGTAAATCTGCATTCATTGGCAGAGCAACAACAACGGAAATGCCGATGAGACTCTGTAAACACCATTCCGGAAGTAACAGTGCAGCCAGCCTCGAACAGGTCCACCGTGGAAAAAACATCTTTTTCCAGAACTCCAAGGGTGCGGCAGGCCTCTTGCAGACCCTAAACCCTAAACCTTAAACCCTTAACCCTAAAGCGTTCTTAGCAGCTTCGGGGGCTTCGATCAACAGGTTCTTGGATTAAATTCTGGAAGTACCTCCCCACCGCGACCGAGATACCATTCACTTTCTTATCTACCTGATTGTGCTTGCTGAGCGCATACACTACAACAGGTACATACATGCAGTAAATACATATATCGTGTGCAGGTGTGCATGTACTCGCATGTACTTGTGTCTGCATGTGTGTGCGTGTGTGTGTATGTATGTATGCATGCATGGATGTATGCATGTACTCATGTACGCATGTATGCATGTATGTATGTATGTATGCGCATGCTTGTGTCTGTATCCATATGTGGATAATTATGCTGTGTGTGTGCGCGTAGGCAGGAAGGGAGGGAGGGAGGGATGGGCGCCCGGCCGGTCGGTCGGTGGGTCTCTCGGACGACCGGAACAAAGGTGGGCATGTCATGTGTGAAGGTACATGTCGTGCGAAAGCTCTAGTCAGAAATCGACGACGAAACCTTCTACGCCGCAGCTAGCACAGCGGCACACTACAGGCCTCCGAATCTTCGAAGCTCTCAACACCCGAAGCGTGCCGTCCCAACCCTCTTACACTTGCGATCTCCATGCCCGATTGCATGACCCAAAGCCTTGATGAAGGCTGTGACGTTTTCCTGGCGAAAGAGCTTAGAAACGATATGAAGAGCTGACAGGACCGAGTACACCTAGACCTACGAACAGCCAGAATCTGCCGACCAACTCCAGCTCTGTCATGGTATGGTATGACGGTACAAGGATTTGGTGTAAACCGTCTTATGCTCCATGACGTAACACTGTACTAGAACATCGTGGCACAGCAGTGGAAAACAGTACAATCGCATGTCGTAAGCAAGTAGCGTAAGCAAACAACACTCCGCTTCATAGACAAAGCAGCAAACGGCAAGGGTGAATAGCTTTGAAACTTGGTTTGCGTTGGCGATCTGTTCTTGGGCCTCAGAAATGGCTAGATCCACATCCGGCCAGATGTCTATCTGCAGTAGTAAGAGAGCATCAGAACTCCTACTGCTACTCCTAGGATTGAGGTCTTGATGGCTGAAATTTTCTACGAAGGCTGTGTTGTCACCATGGCACGTATTCCAGATGCTCCAAGTCTAGCTGTGAAACTCTGCCCTGAACTCCAAATTCAAAGCGTTCGACAGCAATGGCGAAGGGCTCACCATCTGCTTGAAAGGCATCCTGGATGTGTTGATGGCCGGAATGATACCTCGCAAGGAACAATGAAACCCGACACCAAACACCGTTTAAGTTTAGGGTTTCGAGTTCAAAACCTAGGCTTAAATGTCGGCTCCTAAGCCGGAGAACCCGACCCCCCCACCCCTTTGAATGCAGATGGGGATAGAGGCTGAATAATGCATGAAGGATCCGAGTGGAGATTTCCAGGCTTGAGGCTCTAGGATAACGTTTCGGCATATTGTGAAAGCTTGGGGTTTTCGGGTTCTCGGTTCAGGGCTGTAGGTATTGGTTTTCGACTGTAAAGCCTCAGTTTTCTCGTTTGAAGGTGCTGGCTGCCCGGGAGCCTCATGTTGAAAGAGTGACTACAAGAGCAGAAGAGACCAGGCCTGGCTGGATGGTGTTGGCCACTTTGCAAAGGACCTGGCATCGGCTGTGAAGCAGCTTCGCAGAGAGGGACGTGTAGGGCTCAGGTATAGTCCTTGTGATCATCGTTTGGGGTTGGGGCGAAAGCAGTACCCTTCTTGCTAATAATCCATGATTCTTCATACTGTCAAACTACCATTCTTACCAGGCAACAGGCTTTTGAATGTCTTCCACTGTAGATTCAGCACTCCAAGACATTCAGTGCATCTGTATGGTGGGCGATGGCCTCTGATGCTTGGGAGTCCAAGGTTTAGAACTTTCTTGGGAGCCAAGCTTTAGAACTTTAGAAGCTATAGAGTGTAGGTCCCCCTAAACCCAAAGCCCTAAACCCTAAGCCCCTAAACTCAAAGCCCTGAACCCTAAGCCCTGAACCCCAAACCCTAAACCCCCGAAGCCCTAAACCCTAAACCCTAAGCCCTCGACTTCCTCAACCCTAAGCCCTAAACCCTGAACCCTAAAGCCCCTAAGCTTCAATCCCGACCTGTCCATCCTTCAGCCAGGCCCCGAAGGTCGCATGGCCTGCGGCAGCTTCGACGTGCCGGTTTGGGGCTTGGGTTTAGGGTTCAGTGATTTAGGATTTAGGATATGGGGTTTAAGGTTTAGGGTTTGGGGCTTAAGGCTTAGGTTGTAGGGTTTAGTTAGGGTGTAGGGGCGCAACAAGGGTTTCGGGTTCTTGTTTAGGGGTCTGTAAGACCCATACAATCCGAAGGGTTCTGTGGCTTAGGGTGCAGGGGGTTCAGGGTTCACGTTTCCTTTCGGGGGTTTCTTCGAAACTACACTGACAGAACACTGGATTTTCTAGACAACCCAAGAGAGATTGAGATGGGAATGTCTCACACCTCGATGTTGTCGTTGAGGGCATCATGTCTTCTGCTTGTGCAGCACATAACTACGCGTAGCTAGGCTGCATATCAGGAAATCCTCTGATACTCGGCTGGTAGCGGTTGCCCTAAACCCTAAACCCTTCCCGAAAGCTCCGAAACCGCCGAGAAAGTCAGACGACCCAGCCGGCCTTTACTTTCCCCAGAAACGGCCTCCACCCATCGTGTCACTTCTTCCTGGAGGACAGTGCGGCTGTTCAAGATTGCACTGCTTTTAGTGGTCACTTGATGGCCGATGCACTACCCAAAACATGTATAAGGGTGCTTGGCGTAAAACAGAAAGGCGAAACAGGCAATTGTGGGTGAACTGGTGATACTCACAATCACTGCCGAAATCAACATGGATTTTCTTAGCCTGTATCATAAGCCCTGTTGCCATGGACGCCCCAAGCCCGGAACCCGAATCACGTATATACTGACGACATCGCACCCTGGTCAATGCAAACCTTGAACTCTATCCCAAAGTCAGCCACTACCTCACTAGGCGCACCTCGAGGTTGGCACCCGTAATGGTCTCCCCACGATCTTGGCGCTGCGGCTTGGGTTCAGGTGTTCAGCATTTATAGCCACACCGAGATGCAGGCTTTTCGGGCTCAGGGTTTAGCCTAGCATAAACTCACGCTGCAAGGAAGCCTATAAATAACTCTGCTTTCATTTACTCGCTTATTAATCTCGTTTCACGGATCCAACAGTGAGGTTCCGTGGGGTGAGGTGGGAGGGGGCTGTCGAGCTTAACTCAACTAAAACTTCAAGCAGCCCGGCGTCCGATTCTGCAGACAGGTTCATATTAAAGCAGTCAGCCCAACCTCCGAAAACCCACTAATTACAACTCATACAGCTCCAACAAGACCGAATCTTGTTCGAAGCAACTCCCGAGGATATCCCTGCTTGCAGGCTCATGGAAGGTTGCGCATCTACAGCACCATCTACGGAGTATGGCAAGGGCTAGAACAGCTCTAAGCTCTCAGTGACTCAAGACCAGATATAGTCCCACTGTTTGTCCGCCAACCGGATATGACAGTCTACTGACAGCCCAGCCCAGCCCATGCCCCTAGAGCTGATCCGAACGAATCATACCGGAAAATCCACTAAACCCTCTGCAGACCTGGAAACACACCGGACCTCTGAATCCCTAAACCCTGCACCTAATAACAATTCCAAACGTACGACAGTGACACGTTCAATAACCTTTGGGTTCTTCGGAGAGTACAGCTAAACAACATTTCAAAGGAACACCCAGAAATTCCTATAGCAATCCGTCCCAGGAGCTCGGATTCGTCGACCCAGCAGCAGCTTTGGCTGCTGGCGCGACTTTGCCTCAGTCAGTTCACTGATTCCTCATAAATACGGGCCTTCATAACCAGAATAGGGTTCCTTTAAAGGGGCCAAAGGGATACTGTAAGGGATCTACAAGTGCACTAGACTATAGGGGCCTTAATAATTCGAATAGGGTTTTGGGGCCCAGTATATTTATTTGGGCCCCTATATTACCCTGCAAATCCGTAGCCCAAAAATATTGGAGCCTGAACACCGAGCGCAGAAATGCAGCAGGAACCCCAATTTTAAAAGCATGAGTGGCAGCCAAATCGCCTAAAGACCTCCCTCCCTGGACCCTCGACGCACTCATTATCATTACTACAGCTGAACCAGGTCTTCAGACCCAAATTTTGCAAGCCTTTGAAGGCTTGAAGCCCCCAAACGCCTTCAACAAATCCTGATACCCTTAAGCCCCAGCCTAAACCCCTAAACTTAAACCCTCAACTCAAATCAAAAACCCGGAACCCGAAACTCAGACCCTAAACCGCTATAAACTCTAAACCCTAAACCCTAAACTCTGAACCCTAGACCCTAAACCCTAAACTCTAAACCCTAAACCCGAAACCCTAAACTCTAAACCCTAAACCCTAAACTCTAAACCCTACACCCTAAACTCTCAAAAAAGAAATAAATAGAAATTGCTTGTCATTGCTGCCGTTGAGCGCCTTAAACCGTCAATTTCAAGCCCAACCCAACCAGGTCCCAGTCACAAAAACCAAACTCAAATCAGTTTCCAGTCGCAAAACCCAAACCTCGGAAAATCAGGTTCCAGTTGCAAAACTCCCGCCCCCGCCCCCAACCCCTTCCCAGCCCAGCCCAGTCCAGCCCCAGCCGAGCCCCCTAAACCGTTAATTTCAAGCCCAGCAAAACCCAGCCAAATTCAAAGCAATACTCCACCAACTTCAAAAAAAAACAGGTTCCAGTCACAAAACTCCCAGCCCCAGCCCCCCCCAGCCCCCAGCCCCCACCAGCACCAAATTTTCCAAAATCAGGTTTCAGTCAGAAAACCTGCTCAAAACGTTTCGGTCAAAACGTTTTTGCCACCCAAACCCTTAACAATTTCTCTCTAAACCCTAAACCCTAAACTCTAAATAAAAGCCAAGGCCGCCAGGCCTTTTCCCGCGGCTTTGCCACCGGGAGCTTTCGGGGGCGGTCCTGGGGCCCGAGACCAGCAAAAACCAGAGAGGGTTTAGGGGTTTAGGGGTTAGCGTTCCTTTAAAGGGATCCATAAGGGTTCCTTAAAAGGGATCTATATGGTTTAGGGGTTTGAAGGTTTAGGGTTTGGGGTTTAGGGTTTGGGGCTTAGGGGTTTAGGGTTTAGGGGTTTAAGGGTTAGGGTTCCTTTAAAGGGATCCATAAGTGAGGGTTCAGGGTCTTAGGGGTTTAGGGGTTTGAGGGTTCAGGGTTTTAGGGGTTTAGGGTTTAGAGTTTTAATTTAAGGCTTTAGGGGTTTAGGGGTTTAGGGTTTAGGGGTTTAAGGGTTTAGGGGTTTAGGGTTTAGGGTTTGAGGGTTCAGGGTCTTCGGGGTTTGGGGGTTTGAGGGTTCAGGGTCTTAGGGGGTTCGGGGGGGTGCAAGTTTAGGGGGTTCAGGGTTTGGGGTCTTAGGGGGTTTGGGGGTTTCGGGATATCGCAGTTTGGGGTGTGGGCTTTCCCATGCCTGGTCTGAAACGGAATGGCAGCAATCACCAGAACAGTCCTATACGACCGACATGCTTAAGAAAACTACCAAAACCCTGCACCCGAAACGCTGGCTGCTCTGGCGGGGATGAGAGGTGTTGCAGATGGGTCCGCTGCTGCCGGCAGGGTTTCATAATGTCTTCAGTGTGTCTGCAAGGCTGTGTGGTTTTGGGGCTCAGGGCCTTGGGTCTAAGGCTTTACATCGTGGTTTCAAACTCTTTGGAGCTGGGAGGAAGCTGTTCCTTGTCGCGCGAGTGATTCGCTACACAACTGGTCATCGGTGGAAATTAACGGAGCCTCTATCTTGAACCCTAAAAAAACCCAAACCCCAACACCAACGCTCCTTTGCCACCTTTGCCGGCACCCTTGTCGCTGGTCGTCGCCTGTCCGAGGACCCTGAAGCCTACACCCTACATTGTTGTCATTTTGAGCAATATAAATCGTCGTTAGGAATCCCTTATAGAGAAGGTGCCTTAACCGACCGGTCTGTTTTTCGCTGATATCGATTTTATTTTTGTAGTGACTCTGACAATCCTCAAGCCATAAACCAGCAAACGCGACGCCGTTGGCCGCTCAGCACTGATTTAGGGAGACCTGGCCCATCGGATGGAGAGATTGGTCGAAACTCGTAAACTCGGAGCGCTACACTCCCTCCTAGATCTAGTGTAGGCCTATAGGAATGTAAGGTACCACCAGATTGATCGATCGTGGACTTCGTGGATCTATTCTGGATGTCTCCTGGGGTGTGGAGGCTGCATCCTAAACCCAATGCAAAGATAATGGGAGGGCCAGGAGGCTTATGTACGAGCTACCGCAGATTGCTGGCTAGCCGGGGCAAGAGTAGGTCGACGGTCACCCAACAAAGGGTGCCCTGACAGGAACTCCTTAGCTACACCTTTCGCCCCCAGCCCCACAAGAGAGAGCCTGCTATGATGAAACGAGCTGCCTTTTTGTTTAAGGGACCTTTTCTGTGCTCTACGGCGTAAGAGTTGAAAACATAGAGTTAGAGGGTTTGGGGGAAAAGACCTGCTCTGTTTTCGCCGCACGCGGTCATGACATCCGGGCGTGGCTTCGCCAGCGAGGGACGAACATAGCAGAGGATGTGCGACTCTTGCATAGCTCTGATTGGCAGCGCAGTTGTGCTCATGATGATCCTTATACCTTAAACTACCATGACCTACTTTCTTGTAGGCTCTTGTTGAAACCCTTACTGCCTTCATGTAGAATTTACCAGGAGCCCGGCAAAAAAATCAGGTTTTGGCAGCTCAAAGAACTACCTAAACCCCCAAAGTAGGTAAAATAATGGCCCAGTACCCATAAAACAAGCTATTATTCTACATACTTTTGGGGTCCAGGTAAGGTAGCTCAAGGTAATGGCTACGAGAAGTGGGATGGCGATGGCGATGAAGGCTGAGAAGCTCAACTCTATGGTTTAGGGCCTACCTGAACCCCAAAGAACCTACATATTTTGAAGGACTTATGTAAGGAAATCATGATAAGGAACCCTAAAAAGGTAGGTTTTCTAGGGTCCAGGTAGGGTTTAGGGCTTGGGGACCTTGGATCCCTTTCCATTTGCACAAGGTTGGAAGGGAATCCGCAGCTCGGCGGTTGCTTTTCATACTAACAGCCCCTTTCGGAGTGGATCTTGATTGAGATCGAACACTGGTGGCAAAACTTCGAAAAAGTAGCATCGTGGGGCTAAAGCAGACAAATAAGATAGGAGTTGGCCACTCCAGCAGCAGAGTCAGCCGAACTTCGACAAGCTGCAGGATGAAAAAGATTCAACTAACCGATGTCTCCAGCGGAGCGGGAAGGAGTCCCGATTGTTGAGGGCATGTCTCCGGGGGGTTGCCGGCACAACACACATGCACAAGTTGCTATTTGCAGTTATCAAAACGTCGAACCGGATTCTTGGCTTCATGAACCTTGCCGAACAACCGCATGCTTTCCAAGAAAGCATGCGTTCGTAGCAGGCGCACAACACACAGCTACTATGTATTGGGATGGCAGTACAGGCAACCCCCCTGCTAATCCTCGTCTACGAGGAATTGCACCTCGATGCATTAACGGAGATCGGGACGGGAGCTGAAGGCCTGCCCAGCGGCAGGCCCTTCGGACCTAGAACCGTCCGGCATTAAACAGGCAAGTGAAGCTCTTGCTTCTGGCTCGGCTGTCTCATGGACCCTTCTTCGGGGCTCTTTTGCTTGGCATCTGGGTGACTATTTATTTGGCATGAAGCTACGCATGATGGTCACTGAGAATGAAGGCATGCAAGCCATGCGATTCATTAGACAGATTCTCATTCTATTAATTTTCTTTGCTTTTATTTTAACCACTCTAAAGCGATTCCGTGTGGCTTCTCCTTCTTGTACGTAGACAAGAACACTTTTTCGGGCAAAGCAGCCTACCTTCCAGGACTGTCACCTACAAGGTCTACATGCAATCGCCCACTGGGAAAAACAACTTTGCCTGCGCCTGCTGGGCAGCAGACTCAGATACGAAGATGTTGTATATTCGGAGTTCGGGCCCATGAGACATCAACCAAGCACTGCGCAGGCTCCGTGCCAAGGGCTACCTCAAAGGCTCCGGGGGCCAAGCTGCAGGTCCAGGGATTTTGGGTTTTGGAGGCTTAGGGTTTGAGGTTTGGGGTTTAGGTATGGTGTTTAGGACCGGGGGTATGTTGAGTACGGTTTAGGGTTGGGGGTTGAGGGTTCTGGGTTCAAGACTCAACTTCAAGCCTCCGCACCACGTCGAGACAACAAGCTCAACCCCGAAACCCAGGCCAGAAAGACTGGACCCCAAGTCACGCAGAAACAGTGAGCCCTGAACTGCCTTGGATCCATGTTAACCCCACCCCCTGGGCCCTCGAGGAACATTGACTTCACAGATTCCGTCTGTCGGGGCCCTGACATCAGCAATCTATCGCGCGATATGAGATATGAGACCAGGACTTATCAGCTGTTGCTTGAAACTTCGCACCGTTAGTTCTCGTTAACCCGGCTGATGAATCGAACATCTCCAACGTGACGATACAGATGCTGTAGGACTTTACGGTTACAAGTCCAGGATTCATGACTGGCCTATTCCGAAGTAGCTTACATTTGCAGTGCCTTCCCTACCTGGACCCCAAAAGTATGTAGAATAATGGCCATTTATAGGCATTGGGCAATTATTTTACCTACTTTTGGGGGTTTAGGTATTGCGAAAGCCGAAGCCAGGGCTTTGACTCTACACTTCACAACGATCCCCCTGCAGCAGCTGCTTCGCAGCACCGGGGGACGTCATGCTACGCATCCCTGGAGCCCAACCACCTCCAAGCTCCATTAAAAGTGTCAGGATCGATTTTTGTGGTCGTGGGTGCGACGTTTAGTGGGATTCGGGCCCCCAAAATTTGACGCTTGAGACTCATCGGGTGAGTCTGATCCGTAATCCCATGAGTTTCGGACACTGCTGAGCCGGAGTACAAAGCAAGAGATGCCGACACCAACATCCTAAGCCCCAAAGCCCATGCGAATAACATGGGCTCCTTCTTCAGGCTTGAGCTTAGGGTCAGAGGCCGGTGTGGTCATTGTTGGAGTATAAAGTTGCAAGAGGTTTTCAGATCTAGGATTTAGACTAAACTTTCGGACTCTGTGCATGGCCGATGCATTGCAAGTTGGCTGTTTAGTGAAGCAAGGATCCTGACATACAATAATGAATGAGGTCACTTCAAGCAGCAAGCATGGAGACCCAACAAACAGAGTGAAATGACGAACTGCTCCGGAACCACACAGTGCTAACCAGAACCCACACTGAGAACGATCACGCACCTCAAAAACTACACTCCTGAAACATAATCCCTGGACCCCGTTACCTTCTACATATACCTACACACACGTGTGCGTGTGTGTGTGTGTGCGTGCATTTGCCAATCAATCCGTTTATCTGCCTCAGAGCCTGATCGACCCTCAACCGTGCCCCAGGGATCTAAGTCAGGCATCAAAGCTGTGCTGGCTCACTGAGGCTGCGAACCTCAACCTGATCCCGAAAGCGCGCCGGGGTTCTTGCTTCAAAGAATCTGTTGGGAGTTTATTTGGGTTCTAGAAGGCTTCATAGGGTTTGTAGGAGTTGTTTGCTTTTACATATGACGTAGTCTAGTCTTTTGCAGTTTTGATAAGGTTGCCAATGTTACCAGGTATTCTCAATGGATTTGAATTTATGTGGCTATATCCGAATAAATCAACACACCCGAAACCCGTAACCAGGCCAGCATCCGTCAAGCTTCAAACCCTTGAACCCAGGATCACGTAAACCGTTGCAAGCAGACCTGTGCCGAGACCCTCAAAGCAAAAATGTCACGCCTGCAATCCTACAACCACACAACCCGTGTCCAACCTTCTAAGCCCTAAAAAAATAGCTTTACCTTACTAGGACCCCCTCATAAGGACCTCCGCATCATAAGGCACCCCCATGAATTGTAACAAGCCCTGTGGTGCACGCGGCCTCCGGGTCGGAGTCGGGGACGCTGCAGTGCTGCAGCTACTACTCGTGGGGCTGCTCTTTGGGCTGCTCCTGGGACGCTTTGGGATTTAGGGCTTAGGGTATAGGGGTTTCGGACTCTGGGACGCTTTGGGCTTTCGGCTTGAGGTTGAAGGATCCTTGTAATCAGTGGCAGTAATGTATGGGTATTGAACGTTGTCAACCTCGACAAGCCTTTCAGCTCAAAGAATCTATAATCTTGAGGATTCGACTTGAACCCCTACCCTGGAAAACTAAAACTCTACATGGGCCGTAAGACTCAAACCCGACGCCCTGAATCCTAAACCCTAAACCCAAGTTCGGGGAGACTTGTTTTGGGAGTTTGGTGGTGGCGACTTCAAAACAGTCGGTGGGCCTGGATGTGAGAATCGGATCCACGTAGAACTCGTAGTCCTTGGCTTGTTATAGTTCTTTTGAAATGCTCTTGGGGAGTGGAACAGGACCTCAGCTTTGAACTTACAGGATTTAGGACTGGGGATTGCTTCGGGTCTTGTACCGTAGTTAGTGAGTTAGTGGTCTTTACCGCACGAACCCCCTAATTTTGGGTCTGGCACGGTAGCATCATTAGCACCCCGACTCTGGCTGTTGCTAGAACCATCGCTTCGTTTACGATGAGCATCAATACGACATCTCTTACTCGAGCATGTCCCCAGGGATCCAGACAGACGCAAATCCCCAGTCGACTTCAGGATCGTACTCCCTGACTCCCAGAAACCCTCTTCTAAACCCTGAACCCTAAACCCCCAAGCCTAAACCCATCCCTCTTTGCCAAGCAGCAAGGCAGATACTGCCGTCGCCCTCGCACAGGCTAAGGGCTCCGAGTCTGATATACCTGAACCCAAGCCCAAATCTAATCGCCCGAAGTTTAGGGGTTTCTCGGTTTAGGGTTTAGGGGTTTAGGGTTTAGGCTCTAGTTTTTAGGAGTTTAGGGTTTAGGGGCTTGAAGGAGTTGGGTTTGAGGGCTAGGGCCCAAGACTGCGTCAAGCTCGGGTTCACGAGTCAGATCCGTGTTCTTATGCTTTGAGGCTCAAGGCTGATATAGGGGCCTTACCTAACCCCTAAAAGTAGGTAAAATAACGGCCCAATACCTACAAAAGGCTATATACTGTTGGGGTCCAGGTAATAATTCCCTATACTATTTTGGGGGTTCCTTATTAGAATTATAGTATAATGGCCCAACCCGTGTTCTTATAGTTTGCTCGAGGCTTCCCTCGAAACATCGGCACATGTGATCTTACGACTCAGACATACTTAGGGCACCAAAAAAGCACATAAGCAAAAAGAAGGATAGGGATATCCCATATAAACCACGTCATAATGAAGCCCAATACGGTAGGGATATCCCTATAAAATGCTTATGCTTATGTGCTTTTGGGGTCCCTGAATTCTGAGAATGTGGCCCAGGCTCGCGGTTGCCAGAAAAAGCAAGTTGGCAAACGGCTCAAACTCACAAAACTTTAAGCATTGATCTGAATGGATATTTGCAAGATCATGGGACGTACTATGTCGCTTATCTCTGTGGTGAAGCATCCTTTTCGAAACCCTGCTTGCAGCCCATCCAACCGAAAGCTTCCTGAGCCTGCGCCTCTACAGGCTCATGAAGCTCTCCCACCAAAGCCCGAAGCATGGAGTCCTCAGCCCGAATTCGGCCCGTATTACACCTTTACTAGCCTCATGCTCCCCTCGTTGTGCTTTCATGACACTAGACTGGAGCACAAGCTTTTGCATTTAGGGCTTACATGGTTCATAGTTGGGGTTGCAGGCGTACAGTACTGCACCCCCTCAACCTTCAAGACAGGACCTCCAAACCCTTGGTAGCCGGCTTCTGCTGCCTCTTCCTGCAGCTCGTGAGCTTGCTCATCTGCTTGGACAGCATCCTGCTTTCTTGTAGGATCATGTTTCAGGCTTGCGAATTTTTGGTGCCGGACTATTGGAGATTAGGGACCAGGATGGGAGAGTAGGGGGGGGGGGGGAATTGGCAGCCTTTTCGATTTCAGGGACGTTTGGGGTTCAGGGTTTGCGGCTTCTAGTCTAGGGCTTCGATTTAGGGCTTCGGGCTCAGCATGCTAATTAAGCCCTAAAGGGAATGGGATCTCGAATAGTTCGATCTTGCCGCGAAGGTCCACACGGCAGTATGTGAAACATCGATACTTAAAATGAGGTGCGAGACGCGGAACCTTCACAAACCTCGCGGGGGAGCTGTACATGCGAAGGAAGGTGAGCCTTGTTCCCGAGCCAAAACTTTGTTCATCATGCTTGCACCCTGCTTACACTTTGGTAGTTGTCAAACTTATGGTCCCTTTAAATTTTGGGTACCCGAAATATTAGGTGCCGTATTATAATATATAAGGACCCAAAAAGGGACCCTAATATTGACAACCACCCACTTGCCGAAGAGCGAGCCGAATGCTAATCCCCGCAAGCGTCAGCCGAAAGTGAAACCGTTCGAATTCTCTCACAAGTCTGGCACGGCTTCTGTAACGAAAACATCCACGCAACATGTTGACCCAGAAGCTCGCGTCCTCCAAGGCTACATTGCGCGAGGGTCGGGCATAGCGTCGCTCGCAATACGCCTGAAACAAAGCTATACGGTTGCATATATCCGTGCCTCGTTAGAAATGCAAAGATCCCGAAACAACACACAGTACCGGCACTCCCACTCGTGTTTGAGAGTTTGAAAAATGCTGGCATCTCCTGGCTTAGCTAGGCGACTGAATGCTCCGCCCGGATGCCTTGAACACCAGCGTCCCAATGGGCAGCAGGGCCGTAGCGACGAAATCTCGGGTCTATGAATCGCGCAGCTGCTCACACGAAACCGATATTCAGGGAAGCCACCCGTTCGTGACAACTCTCGCGATGTCGATGCCGACTGTGGCGCGCATGATAACGAAGATGCAAATCAGCAGGAAGACCAGTAAGAAATTTGATGGTGATGAGGACGGTTACATTGATATTTCCATGGTGCTTGTAATTAGCGGTGAGGACAGTGGTGAGAATGACGACGGCAAACACAACACACACATTGTTTTGGTTTTAGTGGTGGGGATGATGGCGAGCAGGATGACGACAGTGATGCTTGACATGGCGCAGATGATGAAGATGATGACGATGTTAGCCGTGACGAGGCCTTTTTCCTGCCGATGCAAGCGCGAACTGCATCGAGATACCACAATCGCTTGCTTGCAACACTTCGTGTTACGAAACTACCACGGGCCCAAAATCGACATCGCCATTACAAGTAAGTTCTAAAGACCTAGTATTACGGACCGCAAGGTCTCCATCCAAGGGTACATGTAGGCTTCTGGATAAACCAACATAGGGGCCTTGATAATTAGAATAGGGTTTTGGGGCCCATCATGCCATATTTATAATAAGGAACCCCCAAAAATAGTATTGGTAATTACTTAGGCCCCTATAGTACTAACGTCATTCTCTGAAACCTGAGCTTCTGGTGTCCCTTCCTTGGCCGAGCTCTGGCCCGTTTGTGCAGCCTGGCGGCTGTACGACTTGAAATCGCCTCCCAGCTCAGACAGCAGCATCTAAGGGTTTTGGATGGTTTTGGGGTAAGGCTGCAGTGGCTATCTGATCTATGTTCATGGCCAATGGCTGCAGAATGGACCACGCAGACAGCTGCAACAAAAGTAAACTCAACAGACACATAGGTGGGTGAACGGACAAAGCCATCACCATGCCCTGGGCCCTGGAGCGAAGACTCCGAAAACCTTCAGGTAGTTTGGACCATGACATGGTACGGTAAGTCGAATTGAAGAGACGAGCCACCTGGTCTTTCTCCAGAAGGAGTGGGCATCTACCCTTCAGTGGGGACGTCGATGGCTTCCAAAGTCTTCTTAACATGAGCCTGTTTGGAGGTCGCTCGCCCTGTCCGTTTTGCAGAGATAGGAGATGCCGGAACTGCCAACAATCCTGCGCCCCAAAGCCCAGAGCCAACTGGGCTTTCGGAAGAAGCTATCGCCGAATCGCATCCGGAAGCAGCAAAATTGTTTGGAGTCTCTCGAGCCTGTGAACGTCGCAAGGGCCATGAGCGTCACGTTGCTGCAGAAAAGGCCAAACACAGAGCAGTCGAAGAGGTCATACCTCAGCAAGTTGAAGACTGGCTAATGTAGGAACCTGATTAAGAAAACCTGGGCCTATAACCCCCAAAATAGTAGGATTCATATAAGGAACCCTAATAAAGGCCCAAGGTTTATTAATCAGGTTCCTACATTATCCAGATTTGCTATCAACCTATGAAGATCATGTAGCTGTCCATGATGAAGAAGATGCTGACAACAGGCCAATGGTGACTGTAGATTGGGCTTCTACTGCACATGACCACGGAGCATGACGAAGTGAATGCGCTGAGCTGCGGCCGTGGCCTGAACAATAGGATGCTAGCAGGATGGTAGCTCTCCCGATTGCTCTGGTATAAAGTCAAATTTCATGAACACACCCGGCACCCTGAACCGCTACAGGGTCACAGCTAGAAAGTGCGAGACTCTGAGCGCTCCCCTCCAGACCCTACCTCCCAAACCCCCGGATCAGGACTGGAGTCAGGTGGCCAGAATCTGCCAGCGCAATCGAACTCGGGCTCGTAAACCTCAGGTTTCAGGGTTTGAGGGTCGTAGGGTTTGAAGGAGGAGGGCTGCAGAAATTCAAGAATGCGGCGCAGCACCTAGAATATCACTACCGCACAGGGGGACAATACTAGTACTTGCATTGGTATTTCAAGCAAGTTTAACACCAACAAAAACCTGCAGCTGACCATGTCCAACAAAAGAGTCCTGATCACTTTTGGAGAAACTTTGGATTTTGCTTAGCTTGAAGCTCCAGCAAATGATGGATTTCACGGAGGAGCTGGGATCCTTACTCAGCCTTACTCTACAACGACCCCACAACGGAGCCCTTTACATTAGAGAACCCCCCATGGGCTTCTATTCACGCCACATACAGCCCGTCTAAACCTGCAGAAACGACGTCTGAAAGCCGTTTACCGAAACCCCCCAAAAGATAACGTTGAACCTCTATCAACCCCAAAGCCCGAAAAAGCAACATCTGTATGGTGCCGGCCAAAGTCGCATACAGAAAAAGCCATCCTTCGTACATGCTCAGGCGGGGGGATTCAGGGATTTGGGTGCGGAGGTTTAGGGTTAAGGGCTTTTGGATTGGTCAGCTGGTTCGGTTTTGGATTTCAGGGCTTCTGAGCTTAGGTTAGCTCATGGACTCAAACAGCGTCCAGAGTCCAGAGTTAGTAAGTAGCAAAAGACATACGAAATAGGACTGGTTTCGCTGCGCATGAACCCATCTTCCGTGCCCTTGACTGAAGGCATGTTGGTGTGCACGTGCGAGGCGAAAGTGCTCGCACGTGCGTGTAAGTGTGTCTGTGTCTCTGTGTGTCGGTGTGTGTCTGTGTGTCTCTGTCTCTCTCCGTCTGTCTGTTTGTGTGTGTGTGTGCGTGTGTTGGCATCGTGGCTGGAAGTCGGTGAGAGAAACAACACACTGTGCATGCGTGCTTCTGTATCTGTGTGAACACATAGCTAGGGATGCATTTTATCCATGGCATGTGCAAAATGTAGAGAGAGAGAGAGAGGCAGCCAGAAAGCGAGAGGCGGAGAGAGCGAGAGAGAGAGAGAGAGTGAGCGGGAGAACAAAGTCGGTTAGATGCATTGGAAAGGTCCTGCAGGCTATCCAGGAAGCCAGCGAGCCAGAAGTCTTCCCCCACAAGAAATTTAACAAGACTTCTCTGCCACTTCTGCCACGCCTGTTGCCTCTTGGTTTGAAGCACCAGAGGCTGTGAAGCTTTAGCTCACGGAAAACTGGTTGTTGGCCCACTCATTCAGACAGGAATCTGTAGAACACCGTGGCCAGCGCGAAGTACAGGGTACATGCAGGCATGATGAAGGGAGCCACCGTCGAGTACCTCGACACTACTTCTTCTTGTCCCACACAGGAGCTGGAAATCTAGATACGTAGACCCCGGCTCGATCTGAAGTTCAGGCCTGGGAAGCTTCTTTATATTCTGGCTGCTCTTGCGGACTGTGCTCTGCTCTGGTTACGAGGGTGCCGTAAGAACCGAAGATTGTTCGTAGGTTCAGGATGCGAGAGGCCCGAGCACAGCAAGGTTTGGAGCAGCAAAGTCCGGACGCCCTGCAAACCTCCTACCCGGTGAAATCCAAGGATTCGAGGGTAAATCTCTCAGCTCTATGCCCAAGAACCCTCCCCGAAACTCCAAACTTTGCGAACCTTCAGAGCATTCATGTCCCCACAAAAACCAAACAACAAATAACCACGATCCGAAGCCCAAAGCCCTGGGTCAGGGGCATTGGATTTAAACGCATCCTAAACTGCCCTAAACAGGAAATAAATCCGAAGCCCTATAGAAAAATAGGTTTGGGAGTTCTGCGGGGTGACTTAAGGCCTGAAGGACTGTTTGCCTTCTTAAACTCAGTCGTTGAGGGGTTTAGGGTTCAGGGTTTAGGGTGTACAGTCTAGGATTAATTCACGCTTTAGGGTTTGGGTTCACGGCTTAGGTATGGTATAGGCTTTAGGGTTTCAGCCCGAGTCCAATCCCTCGTCGCTGAGCTCCCCTGCTGATGCAAAAAGGATCACGATCACGATTTACGGGTTCTTGTTGAGGGTTTAAGTTTACGCACCTCTTGATTGGTTCCTGAAAAGCAAGACTGGTCTTCGGGTAGAAAATGTAATAAACAAGTGGTTATCAGGGAATTGTCTTAATTAATCATCATTCCGAGCGAGTTATTGTATCACCCCAACATCTACAGAATTCTCAGCTAGTTTTCGTGCCCCAAGATTCCCTGACTACCCCGAACCCTATCAACCCCAAACCCCCAAACCATCACTGTCTTCAAGTGGCGTGAGCCCGAGCACCAGGACCTTTGATACAGGCTCGGTTTAGGCTTTTGGGTGAGGGATAATAAAGGGGCCTTAATAATTTCAATAGGGTTTAGTGGGTATACTATAACTATAATAAAGGAATCCCCAAAATGCCCCAACATGGTATTGTGTCACAATCTGCAGCTCAAGACTCGGGGTTGCGGGTGGAAGTCCTACCTTTGGCTAGTAGGGAATGGAAGAATGGTAGTAATAGCAGTTATAATTGTACCCCATTCCTCCAGTCCCTACTAACCAAAGGTAAGAAGTGTGATGTGTTGAGTGTGATGTGCTGGGCCATATTTGCGGCACGGACATTAATATCCAAGAATCGGTGTTGCTGTCTCTACCCTGAACCCCTAGCCCTGCAATCCCAATCCCGAAACGCCGAGCTCAACCCGTAAGCGTCCCTGTGAGCGATGTGAGTTTTAGTTCTGGGAATGAGTTAAAGGAAAACTCATCCACACCTTGAAGTAGAACACAGACCCCCCTTGAACAGAACACCGTCAGGCGCTCAGTTGGGCGTTCTTGCTGCACCATGCTAGTCTCCCATACCGATGGCTATCTCGGAACCTTGAGCTTGGGCTTAGGATTTGAAAGAGGGCTCTGCCCGAGTCCAGTTCGGCCAAAGGGCCATGGCGGCATCGGACGCGTCGGTCGCGAAGTAGCAGTGCACCGGCCCCTTGAACCTGCTGGAATACTTTTTCGGGAGTCGAGTTCTATAAATTTGGGTGGTTGTCAAAAATTAGGGTCCCTTTTTGGGTACCCTACATAATAGGTGCCGTATTATATAGGGACCCAAAAAGGGACCCTAATTTTGACAACCACCCATTTGAGAGTTTGGTTAAGGAGTCTCGGGATTCGGCTCGTTGGTCTCTGGATGTTTCCGGGCTTGGAAAAAGGGGTTTAGGGTTTAGGGTTGAATTCTACCTCACATGTTTTGCCACCGTGTCAAAGGTCTGTGCCGAAAAATGCCAGATCAGAGGAGCTTGTTGGGGGAGTAGCTGATCTGGGGATGCGAAGCAACCCTCAAATACTCCAAACAAGCTCCAAATCTTAAAGAACAACTGCAGCCGGAGAGGCATTCCGGGATAGAAGAGCAGGATAGGCAGACTGATCCCCACGCGCGCGAGGACAAAGGTTATAAAGTAGATCTTGCAGATGGAAGGATCCCTTATACTTACACTCATAGGGGTCCTCAGCAATATGGATCCTGCTGGTGTATGTAGGTCTATATCAGGGTTCCCTGTTTCCTGCAACTCTTATCAGCGAAAAAGCCCATCTGTACTAGTTAGCACCTTCCAGGAAGAGTGTCGCGAGGTATGAGGGCCATGACAAAGTGCTGAGAACATGTCAAGGCGGGATGCACGAATCAGAAGACACTCCTTTGACATTCTCACAACCCCCCGGAACCCCCCCGAATCCCCAAACCCAAGCCCCCTTGCCAGTACACTCAAAGTCGTCAGCTGGTTCTTCAACCCTTTGACCTCATACTACACCCACCGAAATGCTACACCCTATATCCTGTTTCGACAGGTCTGAACGGAAGGGCTGAGTCCACATCGGGGAAATTATCCGTTCGCTTCGTATGACGGTTGCCTCCGGTAGGGCAGTCTAGAAGGGTTGGTTGCATGTACAGGGAGAACAGAAGCGTCAGGAGTCGGAACGCAGTCTACTTTTCGACGTCCCTCAGGGCCCGAACACCGAAAACCTCCAAAACACAGAACTGACAAGGAGGAGTAACAAAGATTTGTGCAGCTGTGGTGCTGCCACTCTCGGTACTTCTCGGCGGACCAAACCGAGAGCCTTGCAGCAAGCAGGACTTCGCAAGCAGTGCCTGTGGGTTTAAGATTTGAGTCTTGGCTTCAAGGATTCGAGGGTTTAGACTTTCCTAAACCCCCAAAAGTAGGTAGAATAATGGCCCAATACCCATAAAAAGGCTATTATTCTACATACTTTTGGGATCCAGGTTGGGTCTTGGGTTTAGGATCTCGGTAAAAAAAAGTTCCCAAGCCCGAAGCCCCACAGTCCGTACGTCAGCGTTTTCTGGTTTAGAAAAATACTGTTCAGTATACTGCAAACCTATCAAGCCGGTTTAGGGTTTAGAGTTTAGGGACTTGTTCTACCCCCACCCACTCCAGACTGTGAACCCTCATCTACTCAGCCACATGAAACGAGAAATTCTGATAAATGTATGGACCCTCCCCACGAAGGCCATCCATACCTTTTTGGGCTCAGATGTACATTAGATGGGATATCCCTGTATCCTAATTTGCTTATGTGCGTTTTGGGGGCCCTATACACAGGTTCCTTATCTCAAGGGCCCTTGGGTAACTTGGCCAAATCCGCAAGAATCGCAAGAACCAGTCCAAATTCTCCCGAGCTCCGCTAGGCCTTGGGTGGCTCCTTCAAGATCAGCTCCTTGGATCGTTTAGGGCTTTTAGGGTTTAGGGTTTAGGGTTCTCTCCAGGAGCACTTTGGATTTCGGATGCTGTCTATAGGCCATCGTTCGGGTGCCAAAACTATTTATAATTTTGGGGCCTTAATAATTAGAACTGGGTTTTGGGGCCTATTATGTATACTATAGTTATACTTATAATAAGAAACCCCCAAAACAATATAGGTAACTATTAAGGGCCCTATATTACGTTCTCCTCGGTTGAGCAGTATCGAGGATCGATCGACCAGGGGGCTAAAGGATCATAATGGGCAGCTGCCTCGGACCGATGTACTTAAGGCGCGAACCCTACGGCTACAAAGAGGGTTTGGGGTTTAGGGCTTGGGGCTACGATGGCTACAAAGAGGGAGACAAGGAGAGCTCTACCCTCAGCCTAGCATTCATTTCCCGCCGAGAGTCAAAGGTGTTCCACACAGAGCCGATGACCACGGCCACCTTGCCAGCGGGCAGAGGTCGCTTTTTTGCGGGAGCAAGGCCAGACCAGTACGGGACGGACAAGGGCCGAAAGGAGCAATATCTGTCTGCTTGTGAAAGCGACTGCAAACAACGGTCTTACTGCCATGTTACATGCTTGAATAAAGACCTTAAGCCCCGTAAATTAATGACTTCCCGAAGCTGCAAAGCCCCAGAACTCATTGGCTCTGCGATGGATGTTCGGCGAGACTTCCTCGGTAAACCGAGTGGCATAGAGTGTCGCCATGAGGTAGCCGAAGTACCCTTGAAGCTTAGGACGTAGGCTTCACGGGGCTGATGCTCGGTTTATGTTGCAGGCTAAGGCGTGTGGGCACGTGGGTCCGAAGGCTGGCAGTTTTTGTTCGATGGCTTGGCTTCAAGGCTTTTTCTGCAAGGCCAAACCTGAACCAATCTCCAAAATCAGCATTGAACAAGCCCTTAACCCTCTAAACCCCATCACAATTTCAAAACCGAGGCCAGTGCAGGAGCCAAAAACAAAACCGCAGCCCTCTAGGATCCTGAGAGGAAGGAGACTTTTCGTCAGATCTTCGGGTGCTCCTGCAAGTTGCAACTTGGCTCAGAGAGCCTGTGGAAGACAGCGAAATTTCTATACGTGGGTAGTTGTCAAAACTATGGTCCTTTTTTGGGGTGCCCTAAATAATAGGTGCCGTATTATATTAGGGACCCAAAAAGGGACCATATTTTTGACAACCACCCATGTGTAACTCGAGATCCCCATGTCCCTTTAGCAGGGTTTAGACCTGTACAGACTGGATATCGACAAACCCTTACTCGTTGTCGCCTCCTTCGGGATCGGGTTTCAGATGCCTTGCATTCTTGAGGATGCGCTTTCGCATGTTCTTAACTTCCTTCTTGTTTAAGTCCGGATAAACACTCACCAAGTGTTCATGGAACTTCTCGGAAGTGGCCTCTGGGCACTTGGCAATCATTCGGGAAAGGCACTCCTTCCAGGGTTCGCTCGGATCTGCATCCTGGCATTCAGCCTTCAGCTGAAGCTGAAGCTGGCGCTCAGACTCGGACATCCCCAACGCCTTGGTGCCAAGCCCGATAGCCGATTCAGCAATGGCATCGTACGGAATCTCAAGGTTTGACACGATGCCATGCACCTTTGCGTACTTCTGCCATTGAGTGTCAAACCGCTTCCAGTTTTCCAACTCGACCTCGCGCACATGTTTTGCCGCGTCTTCCGCAGAGAGCGCCTTCCACTTCGGAATCAGTTTCTCGTGGGCCTCTAACTCTGGCTTCCGCAACAAGGTCCGCCGCGCGGAACAACGTCGGAGCACCACAAGATGATCGTGGCAAAAGAAGTGGCATGGGAGCGCAGTCTGATCCAAGACTTCCCAGTTCTTGCTCAGCTCCTGAAAGAATGATGGGCTCCCCGTTCCAACCCCGTTGAGCGGAGGCGGCCGAGCGCACTCCAAGAGCGCCGCGCTCACTGGGTGCAAGCGGTCAAGAGCTCCTACATACACGAGGAAATCGCCGTCGAAATTCTTCAAGGCATCCATGCACATCTCGTTCCCCGGGTGGGGATAGCAAAGAAACAAAGCACGCGACTTGTATCCACCACGTTGGAGGATTTCGGGGCCACCACAGAAGACGTCATGAAAGGGAATTGGTTTGCTGACAAAGGGACATGTCGAATACCTGTTAGAATCTGTTAGAACCCCCGATATCCCTATCGAAGGCAACGACGTCGATTCCACGGCGCTGAAGCTGCATTGCCCAGTACCCGGTTCCCGCTCCAATTTCGATCACGCCCTGGAGACCGTTGTGATCGACACTTCGCTGAATCATCTCCAAGGCCTCCAGCGAGGGAACGGCCCAGGCGTACATGTGACGCATTGGCATCAGGGTGTGGCCATACCACAGCTTGATGATCTCGAGCTTGGACATCGCTCCTCTGTATCCCTCCCGGTCTGGGCCAATACATGTCTTCGGGCTGTTGTCCAGAGTCTCGTCGATGAGACCATGGTACTGCCCGAATTCCCGCGTGAGGCTGAACTTTTTGAGGTAAGCTGTATCAGCATCGACAAACGAATTGCTCGTGTAGGTCGTCTTGTGGTGAAGCTTCAAGGGTGATGCCAACATTTCCATGACGAATGCAAGGATCTATCAAGACCTGTCTAGCGCAATGAGCAATAGCCAAACGATCCTGAATGATTATATACTGTTTACGAATTTCACTCTGAACTGCTTTATTGTGTTGTTGCAGCAGTATCCGTTCCAACCCGCAGTGACAGCGACTACAACAGTAGGACTAGAATCTGCAGCTGCATCTGCACCGCAACAGTACTTGAAATTGTGGTGCTGATTCCCTTTTGGCCAAAACATCCGCGCTCTGGGTGCGCTGCACAAGGAAACCACGGTGGAAACCTCCAGTGAGATGGAGTAAATTACACTCCAATGAAGAACTCCATGCGCCTAAAGACCGGACGCATCCCGACGCCCTTATCAGGCTTGTTATGGTTCATAAAGCTTCTTAAACTTGATTCTCAACATTGTAGTATGTATGCCAAGTAAGCCTGAACTCCAAACCCTTGAAACTAAAAACGTGACCCCATGCCCCCCTAACCCAACGCGCTTGTCGAATCGGCATGCGGCCCAATCATCAGGGGTTCTGGGCTTCAGATTGAAGGTGTCGGGATGTGTCGGGAGTAGGCTTCACCTCAAACGAACCTGAGCCATCACACCACCCGTTCGGCAAACCAATAATACCCTATGCTTGCATCCCGAGCCCCGAACCCTGAACCGCACAATCTGCGACAGCCAAAGAACGATTCAAGACGATCCGGTGTGCTTCGGACTTGACCTTGTAGCGCTCATACCTGGCTGCTGAGGGTTCTGGGTGCAAGGCTTCGGCCGTTCAGCTTAGTTGCGCGGCCCCAAACCTTGTGCCCCTCAGCCGCAAACCCTTTATATGGGAGTTGCCGGAAATTAGGGGTACCTTATTCTGGGGTCCTTATAATAAGGATCCTACTTTAGGTTACTATACTAGGGTCCCCTATTTTCGGAAACTCCCATATGCGTTGACTACATGCCATGCAGTATTGCTGGTCGCGACCTGGAATTCCATTATATTCCATTCCTCGTGGCCACGGTTTAGGGTTTGGATTCAGAGTTTAGGGTTTGCACCTTTTGGCAACATGCTTTCACTGACAAGCCGTGATGCTGCCCTGAATGCTAGCCGCTAGCCCTTCATCTCGGATCTTGCGCCTGGTGAAATGTTTGCAACCGCGCTACTTGCTTGCGCTCGCAAGGCTGGTCATACGCTTCCGTTCATTACAGGCTGATATCTGCCTGACAGTGCCCTACAGGGAGCAATATGGCCATAGGTTTGTCCACACTGCGCCGAGGAACTGCTGCAGTTCTGGTGCTTTTGCATGTACAAGAGCCCGGCCACACCACCGGAAACTGGCGCAACCGCAATGCAAACACTAATGCTTGCTCCTGCTCTTGATAACGCATATTCAGAAGAAACAGCAATACCACAACAAACAAAAAACAATACAGCATGTTTCCATCTCTAAGATTGAAATTGTATTGTCACAGTCATTGCGATTGTTCTTATCCTGATAGTCTTCAGGCCGAACTCTCGAACGTGGTAATGGCAGTTCTATTGCAAGCGAAGCTCCGGAAGGAAATCAGCTCGAAGACGTACCTCGCACGGCGCGACATCGGGGTATAACGCAGCTTTTGTCACAGGCCCTGTGGGTTTAGGTATGGGTTCGATACATAGTGCCTAAGAATGGGGGGTTTAGGTTCAGAATATGCTTAAACAAAATCTCCTGACACCGGTTCACAAGGACAGCCACACTTTCTTGCAGGGCTTCTGCGGCCTTTCGTTTGAAGACCCAGGGTAGAATGCCCTAAAGCATCATCAGTGACTGCACCACGCTCTGAAGAGGCCTTTTTTGAGACAAGAGTTTCGTGTAATGCTAATGAGCAAGTATCAGTACAATAGGAACTGTAGGGCCTATTACTCATGGCGAATTACTCCAAAACCTATGTAACAACTCGACATACCACTATCAGGCCTGCACAAAGAGCAGAGCCCTAATTCTTGACGCGGGAAAACACATCAATCAACCAGAAGAATTGCTGGCCAGGGCACGGCAGCAGACTGAGCAGCAAGAGCAGCGCGACGACAGGTACATACTTCTCCTTACCATTGTGTTGAGAATTTCTTCTGCTTCATGCAGGCCGATCCGCAAAGTTCAACATTGCTTGAGGTCGATAGATGGTGCAGATACTTGCAGACTTAGTTCACCTTACACATCAACATCTTCTGTTGAGGATAGAGTGATAGAGCTGCAGAACCGGATGGCCCAGTTTCTCCCTCTCTCGCCCTCTCCACATATATGGGAGTTTCCGAAAATAGGGGACCTTAATCTAGTACCCTAATTTGTACGATCCAAATTATAAGGACCCCAGAATAAGGTACCGCCAATTTTCGGAAACTCCCATATCTTGGACACAACCCAGCATTGTCCGAGCCCGAAGCTGCAACCCTTGGTCGAGTGGCCATGAAGGTACGGCAAAGCCGGCAGTCGCCGTGACCTCGTGGGCTTCTCAGTGGGGTCGCGCTTATGATATATTGAACTTTTGTAGTACTTTAAAAACAGAATCGTAATTACAGATAAAGGATATATAAACCAGAAGAAGGAGAATGCAAATGGATGTAACCACCGCAGGAAAGCTCGATTAGGATTTCGAGTGGCAGGTTTTCCCATTTGAATCGGCTCGACAGTTGGATAAAGGGGCCTTGTTTAAGTAGAACAGGGTTATGGAGCCCCTTATACTATAATTATAATCAGGAACCTTTGATATAGGGGGCCTTATTAATTAGAATAGGCATATTATGGGGCCCATTATAGCTACTATAGTTATAATCAGGAACCCCCAGAATAGTATAGGTAATCATCAGGGCCCCTATACTAGGGCTCAGGGTGTGTGTGGGCTTCCATCTTCGGGCCCCTTGAACGCGACGACGGCGGCTTGCGAGACAAGTGGCTTTCTGGCGCCAGCCAAGCCAGAAACCTGAGCATCCGAACACTTAAACCCTAAACCCTAAACCCCTAAACCCCTAAACCCTAAACCCTAAACCCTAAAATTAGGCGTGTTTTGTGGCATCCTCCAGAACACCGGATCCCCAAACTGAAGCCTACGTCCTAAACTCTCGGTCCCGAGTAAAGCTTACCGGCCCCAAAGACAACTTCAGGCGATTTCAACTGCATCCAGGGAGCTTGATGTTGAAGGTCGACCATCCCCCAACCTTCTGTTCATGCTTCAGGGGTTCTGGATTCCTGAAGCTTCTCTTAGGGTTTAGGGTTTAGGGTCTTAGAGTTGCCAAATCGTATCTTAAGCCTCGATGGTTGCCCGCCGCTGTGTGGCAGCAGCTTGCAACTTGGAGTGCGAGTCCGATCCACTTTTCCACATAACGAGCTAGGGACTGCAGGCACGACCGTATTGTTAGGCACTCAACTCCTCACAAGGCTTGTTGGAACATAACTTTAACTTTAACTTCCGACGAAAGAACTGGAACAACTCCAACTCAATAGATTTGCAGCTAAGGCTTCTCCCTACAGGCAGGGGCCAATGCAGCCATGCGGCATTGGACCAGGCTTGGATGGCCGTAACCTGACGGTCCAGGAATATATCAGAGCCTTCAGCCCACATCTTGACGGGGAAGGCTGCGGCAGCTCCCCCAAATGCCAAACCCTGGAGCCGTCACCATCCCAGTCCCTTAAGGCCTGAATCCTTAAACAGCCCCAAAAAAACTCTGGCAAGAGCCCAGAAGTCATGACGATAAACCCAACCAAGGAACGCTCGGCTGAAGGGAAGCGGAATTTCTGAGTTTACGGTCCTGGGGATTTGATAGGGTCTTGAGTGAAGCCTCAAGTCGTGATCCAGCTCCAAGCTTTGAACTGCAAGGTTGGGTCTGTCAGGAAGCCATGCGCAAACTGCAATGCAAGATGCCAGCCCCGTTCGTCGAACCTTATAAGCTAAACCCCCAAAGTAGGCAAAATAATGGCCCAATACCCATAAAAGGCTATTACTTTTGGGGTCCAGGTAAGCTAAAACAGAAGCTTCGGGCCGAAACAAGCTATCCGAATTGACTGAAGCCCAAATCCCGTCTGGAGCTTGCGTCCCCGGAGCAGGCAGGGACCAGAAAAGAACGCCGACCAGGCAAGCCACCTGCACCATAGCTCAAATGCTATACCTGGACCCCAAAAGTATGTAGAATAATAGCCTTTTCTGGGTATCGGGCCATTTCTTTACCTATTTTGGGGGGTTTATAGGTAGTGGCCTTATTAACTAGAATAGGGTTTCGGGGCCAATTAGACTATAATTGATTATAATAAGGAACCCCCCATAATGGTATTGGTAATTATTAAGGCCCCTATATTTGCTCAAACATGGCATCCAAGAGCTTTGAGAAGACGTCACGACATTCTTGCGCACTCCTAACTCCCTGGGAGCTACAATGAGATTCGCCGTACGTCGTGGTCGCGGGCACATGTAAGTCTGCCGCAATGCCATGGACAAGAAACAACAAGACCAGAATGGGGTCAATCAGGAGCAGAAGCACACGTGCAAAGCCCAAAGAGACGGCCTCGAATGTTGTCAAGGCTTGGAAGCCAAGGAGATAAAAATCTAACGGCTGCAAACGCTTCAGATACAGAGCCTTTTCGTAGTACAACTCTGCCTTGGCAACGATGGTGCGAGGATGGCTGAGCTTCCAAGGAGTGGAGGCATTGGACCACACCTGGAGCTCCCAGGATTCGGGCTCTATAATAGGGCCCCAGGAAAGCACATAAGCAAAAATAAGGATAGGGATATCCCATGTAAAGCCCCTTATAATGAAGCCCAATAAGGTAGGGATATCCCCATAAGATGCTTATGCTTATGTGCTTTTTGGGTCCCTGATCTAAAACCTTGCGTTTCACGGTTCCCTATTATGATTTCCTAACATAAGTCCTTAAGAAAGGTATGTTATTTGGGCTCCAGGGCATGTAGCACTCGGGGTTTTAAACAGCTGGGCTGCAGGGCTTGAAAGGTTAGGGCTTTAGAGGGCGCACGGCCTGGAGCTTTAAGAACTGCATGAACGGTTTAGGGTTTAGGGTCTATAGGGCTTAGGGTTTAGGGTTTAGGGTTATGAGGCGTTAGGACTTTCTAGGGTGTGATATTTCGGGCTCTATGGATTGGGGCTAGCAGGATTTGGGCTTTGGGGTTGTATATAGGCCTTTGGGCTTGAGGACTTCAGGGATTGGGGTGCAGGACTTACCTAAACCCCTAAAAGTAGGCAAAATAATGGCTCAATACCTAAAAAAAGGCTATTATTCTACATACTTTTGGGGTCCAGGTACTGATCAAGCTCGGATGCGTGGCTGTCAGAAAATATGGCGCTCTTGCAAAAAGAAAAATAAGCCTACCCCCAAAATCGAGGGACCCTGAAGCCCTGAACCCTGAAAGCTATGCTCCCCAAGCTTAGAACCCTCGAATCCTAGAGCCCCAAACTCTGAAACCGTTTCCTGATTCCTAAGAACCCGACGCCAAACATCCTACAGTAAACCCCATAAAGTTGGAAACCGGATGAAGGCCAAATAGTGCTGGGATTCCCTATATATTCCTCTTAAGGATTGAGGCTAGCGGGTTTCCAACTGTTAAGCTTCTACTGTAAAGCCATCAAGCTGAAACAGAGGTAAACCTTGGGTACTGCCCCATACAGTAACAGTCTATAATAGGGCTACTATTAAGGGCCTAATATATCTTTATTATGAATATTATCCAACTGTTACTGAGTGGGGCCAGTACCCAAGGTAAACCTTTCGTCTGACAGGGCACCACATCCCTGGCTTCTGGCGCCGTCCGGATTTCCCAGCGACTTTTGTGGGAAAGCAGCACCTGTGTTCAAGCTTTCGCTTTTGATTGGTTGTAGTGATTCAAAAGACCGCCGGTCAGGGCTGTTTCAGAATGGTTCCTGCAGGACTTTAGATTGAATTCACGCCTTGGTGCTCTGGGGTCTGCAGGCTCGCTTAGGTTCTCCGTAAAGCCGCCAAGAAGCTGGTTTGCCCTTTTGCTGCCTCCGTTGTTTTTGGATGCTGTTGAATAGCCTAAAGTGCTTCAAGTCTTACAAGACCCGAGGACAAACCCTAAACCCTAAACCCCAGGCCTGTTCTGCCAGAACGCCTCGGCTTCAGAGGAGTTCGCTTGAAAAGAGGTGCATGGATTTAGGGCTTTAGGGGTTTAGGGTTTAGGGGTTTAGGGTTCAGGGTTCGGGGTTTAGGATTTTGCGATTCGACGTGCCGACGGTTTTTTTTGTGCTGATCTGGGAGTTTCTGAAAATTAGGGGTACCTTACTTTGGGGTCCTTATAATAAGGATCCTACTATTTAGGGTACTCTATTAGGGTCCCCTATTTTCGGAAACTCCCATCTGGGTATCCTGTGGTCTGCCCACGATACGCTGACTAACATCAGATCAATTGTTCTACTTGTTGGAAATAGTCTAGGTGGGGCTTTTAAAGCTTTTGAAAAATATTAGTAAATAAGACCCTCTTAAGCCCAATAAGGGAAAATATAAAATGTCCCAAAGCCCCACCTAGTAGTATGTCTGTAATCGCGTTGGGAAAAATGTGCAACAAATGCCACAAGCTTTCGTTCATGTTGGTGTTGTGGCTGCTGCTGGTGATACATGCGATGATTACGGACATTATGATGCCCACAGTAATGATGCAGATGGCAATGATTGTGGTGATGGTCAGGGTGATGGAGGAGGAGCTTTTAATCTAAACTCGAACAGTCCATCAGCACTCATCGCTGGACTCCTCAGCCCTCAGCCCCAGCACTGTGAACCCACGACCTCCTCAAACCGGACATGCTCCCCATTCAAGAAACTTGTGAAGTTCGGACTGCGGAGCCCAACCACCAATAGCCAGGTAGGGGTACTTCCAGGACTTTATTCAACCGGAGCTAAGTGATTAACTCGAAACCGGTGCCTTAACAATCTTAGTAGGGTTTTGTGGGACGAGTATATTGCAGAATAGATATCTCCTAGGAATCGTACCGGTAACTATTTCGGATTCCGACAAACCCTGAACCCTAAACTCTAAACCCTAGACTCAGTCAGGTCGTCTCTTGGCCAGCGGGCGCGTTTGCACGGTAGTGAAGGTGACAAAGGCCGTGGAGGTGCAGGAAATGGAGCTCCGAACCTGGAGCTCCCAGGGGGGATTTCCGGGAAATCTAGGGGCCTTCAATAACTAGAGTAGTTAGGGTTCCTTGAAAGGGTTCCTTTAAAGGGGTCTAAAGGGGATTTGTAAGAAGGTTCTATAGTACAGGGGGCGTAATAATTAAAATAGGGTTTGGGGGGGGTATATTAAACGATAATCTCGATAATTATAACAAGGAAACCCCAAAATAGTATAGGTAATCATTGGGTCCCTAAATTAGCTTGCAGGGTTGATGGATGAGACAAGGGCTTGAAGGTCAGGGTTTTGGAGTGAGGGGTTTAGGGAGGCGATAAGGAATAAGAGTGGAGGTTCAAAGGTTCGAGAGACAGGGACTGGGTTGTAGCGGGCTCAAGTTTCGAGCTAACATGCCACTCTTTTAGCAGCTGAGGGTAATCTGGCTCTGAATTGCCATTTCATTTCTTTGAGTCCATGCAATTGGCTCTGAATGTGGAGTCTGCCAGGTCAGACTTGGATACAAGGTGGCTTCAACTACCGTACACTAAACCTGAAACCCTAAACCCCTAAACCTAAAGCCCTAGCGAGTCAGACCTACTTATTTCGGAAGCACTGCCCAGGCGCTAGCTCAGTCGCAGGAAGGGCCTTTGCCACAGTACCCGCCAAAGAGGTGGTGTAGGTCTTCACCTTCCTGCAAGGAATGACCAGGGGCCTAAATAATTATGATAGGGTAATACTGGGGTGTCAATTACACTACCTTTATCTATTGTAGGAACCCTATCATATTGTTGCTATGCTATCTATACGTTTATACGGATCCCGAACGTACTGGCGACGGAGAGGTACCTAACACTGAAAACGAGGCTACGCCCTCTGCATCCGCTAAGCTTCTACAGTGATTCTACAGCCCCACATGGGAGTTTCCGAAAATAGGGGGCCCTAATGTAGTACCCTGAATAGTAGGATCCATATTATAAGGACACCCAAATAAGGTACGCCTACTTTTCGGAAACTCCCAAATATGATACAAGGGTACTCTATAAACCGCCCTGAACCCTGAACCGATATGATATAGCCCCAAGATGATATAAGGTCCCACAACATCCATGGGAACTTGCTGCATCCGGACATGATGGGCTCAATGTAGGGGGAGTACTTGTCATCAAAGCTGATGTGCACTTGTATATATGCAAGGATAGTCAGCCTAAGGCATTCCTTCCCCCGTTGACGCGCAGAATCTACTCAAACTAGACTAAGCGAACGCAGGTTCAAGCTTTTCATGCTCAACTCCCAAAGTAGCAACATGTTGTAGGCTCACACATAACAACGATGAGACCACCGGAAATTACGCGGGCGCATGCCAAAACCCCCTCGCCTGGAAAATTCCTGGGCGACCACCTGCAAGCGATCGGACTTGACACTTGCATGTCTGATCATGAAAAGAAGACGATCGACTGTACCTAAATGAAGGAACATAGCAGACGAACGGCGGCTCACACAACTCGGCTGATGATACAAGGACATCTGTTGAAGATCACTCCTCAACAGCCGTGACAGTTTGTAAACACTAGTATCTAATCATTGCGCCAGTCTTGTCAGTTCACATGACGATATGTTGAAGGGTCCCAGAATATGAGTGCCCGAAGCTATACACACATTCCATCATTGCACAAGCTGCACCTGCAGTGACGACAACAACAACATCAGCAGCAGCTGCTGGAAGATCAAAACTCAAGAGGTCTAACCCTGACACACAAGGGATCAAGGGATCCTAGCATTCAAGGAGTTTACACGATCCCAGAAAGGTTTGAAGTGTTTGTTTGCCCCAGGACCCACACCCTCTAGTGTTCAAGTCTATTAAAGACCAGGCCACTGGAAAGTCCAGCCCAGTAAGCAAAGAGGACTCGTCGACGTGACAGGTCGTTCGTCGCGAGCGCCTGCAAATCTGTAATTTCAGGGAGTTTTTCGAATTTGACACGGGTTTCCAGCATATCTTCGGTTTGTCTCCGTATTTCCCCAATACTCCGTGTACTAAGTTACCGTTATTCTGTAGGACATTGAAGAGCAATCATACATATCACTCAGCATATGTTGCTCTTGAAGCTTGAACTGAATCCTCTGGGAGCAGAGGAGGCACCGGCCAAAATCAACCCTCAACCCTAAACCCTAAACCCTAAACTCTAAACCGATTTCTGCTCCGAAACTTTAAACCTTAGTACTACAGATGTACTCGGGTGCCCTCGAAAAACGCATAGCTAGTATAAGAGCCATTTGTAATTAGATTCGGGTGCGGTGTAAACTATATTACAATATCATAGGAACTACATGAATTGCTTCTCACTTCTGTTTACCCCCCCAAAAAAAAAATAATAATCATAAATAACAAAAACAAAAATTGCGGCCCCTTTGTTTGAGCCGGAGCCTGGCTGCGCTCAGGTCGCTAAGCTGCCTTCCTTGGGCATTCGAGGATTCGGGGTCGGCAGGTCTTTTGAGGGTTCCTTTGAGAGTTCCTTGTAGGGTTCCTTTAAGGGGGTGGGCTGAAGGGTTTAGGCTTTAGGACTTTAGGATTTAAAGTTTCGAGTTTCTCTGGGTTTAGGGTTTAGGGTATAGATTGAAGGTCTCAGGGTTTCAGGTTCATATGGCTAATTAAGGGTTTCGGAATGAAACTTCAACGGTTTAGACTTGCAACTTGTCCTTTACAGGGCCTTACTAGACAACAGGTCATATGGTTGGAGTGCCCAAGTTGACCCTGATGTTCAAGATATTCTTACCCGTGCGCCTACGGACCCTTAATACTAAACCCTAAACCTTACACTTACACCCTAAACAGCCCGGCGTCCGTATGCCACATCTGGTCGGATTGCTGCACGGAGGTTCTCCAGCCTGACTTTGTGGCTTTAAGGGCAGGGGTTCCGGGTTTAGGGCTTCGGGGTGTAGAATTGCGGCACTTAAGGGTTTTAGGGACCAGGTTTAGACGACAGGCAGTTGCTCAAAGCTACAATGACAGAACCTGTCGGAGGGGGTTGAGCAACGCCTCAAATGCCGTGCCCAGCTGAAGGCTCTGCTCTTGGCTGGGAATCGTGAGGGCTTGATAGTGAGTGGAGTTTGCCGCATGTGGCCTGCACCGATTGCAACCTTTCGTGCGAGGCTGAACGTTAAACGGCTTCGTACAGGTCGCCAGCTGATGAACACGGGTCCGAGCCCACAGGACCACTATGGCAACCCTCCTGAAAGCGACACATCCTCCTGACGCCCTAAGTAGGAAACCAGGAAATCCCTTATAAAAATGGGATCACAAGAAGAAGGGGATCCTTGTCATTGTGGGGATATTGGGGATCTTCGGGATCAACCCGCTCCTGCAAACCCTAAAAACCCTATGCCCCAAACCCTCAAACCCCTGAACACCTCTTTCTTGAAGTCTCCCCCACCTCTCTGAAGCACGGCAGCAGCAGAAGAGCCGTGAGGTGCAGCAATTCTGCGGGAATTTAGGGTCTGGGGGTTGGGGTTTATATAAGGTCCAGGGTCTGGGGTTTAGGGTTTGGGGTTGGGGTGCTTGGCTCAAGGAGTTTAGGATACAGAGTTTAGGGGTTTCGGGGTCAGTGTTCAGGAAGCAAGGGCTTTGTGTGTAGATCCTTCGTACAGGTTCCAGCGTGATATCTAGCACCTAAGCCTTTAAATCTTTTTCCCGGAAGCCCTCTAGCCCAAGCACAAACTGTAGAGGTCTGAAGATTTGGCAGAAGCATCCCTGCATTATCATAGCGTAGAAAACCCTGTGCTGGCTCGTATGGCACCTGCATTAGGCAGTGTCTGAGGCACTGGGCGGGGCTGTCTCCTGATGAATGGTCTTCAGATTTTCAGTGTTCTGGTGGCCTCAAAAGCGGGCTTCGTAGTAAAGGTATAGGACTTCGGGTTTAGACTTGCTGCCGGTGTTGTTATGTGCTCGAAGTTCTCGAGACCCAAGTCCTCCTTGAAAGATTATATACATAGGGTTAAGGTTCGGATAGTCCGGTCACGTAGACTCTATACCTTAATCCGAAAAGCCTATAAGCTTTTGCCCACAAGCCCCCCAAAAAAACATCCAGAAACAGCTGACAAAGTCCTCGCGAAATAACCCCTAAACCCTAAACCTATGAAGCCCTACACTCCGATCCTCCCGCACCCCCCGCTCCCCAGACCATGTTTCGTGCACAGCTTTGATCTCGAAGCCTGCCTCGAGCCGGTGCAGGGCGCGTGTGTCCTTGAGACTCTCCGCGGGCTTTGCGATTCAGGGCTTCAAGAGTTGAGGGTTGAGAGTTGAGGGCTTTACTGAGGGACTTACATAGGCTTGAGGTCTAGGGGGCTTGTTCGGGGCTTTATGCTGCACGAACTTAATAAGCACACAGAAAATGATTGGGTTTAGAGCGTAGCACACGCAGTTGTTTGTTTATGTTTTGCTTCCTTCGAAACTCAACTACGACTCTGCAGACTGCCCTTTTTATATAGACTCTGCGTTTGTCCGAGTCTGTCGCTCCGGCTGGCATCAAAGCCAAGCTGCGCTTTGGACCACCACAGAATGCACGGAACCTCCACGAACACAATCTAGGCTTCATAATATATCGGGAACCGCAACCTCATGTAGAGGCCGACTAGTTAGAATATGTTTTGGGGTACGGTGCATTATGGCACAGTCGTAAGAACTGTTCAGACCGATTCAAACCATTTAGCAAGGTTTGAGATCCCTGGAGCTACTACTCCGACATCAAACATGCTTGTGTTTGTGCTTATTGGTAGAATTTAAGGGCTTATACCGTGAAGAAGGGCTCGGGACTTGGGGTGCCTTCGTTTTGATAGGGCTTAGGGCTTGGGGTTCAGCAGAATTGCAGTTGACCTTTGGGTTTCACACTTAAGAGGCTGAATAAACTTGAAGCATACTTTCGTCGCGGACATGAAACCTGGAATGGAAGGCCTTCAAGAAACCAAGGCAGCTTCCAAAGTAGCCGAATAAAATCTTTCTTGCCAAAGGGAGGTGGGGTTTTGATGAAGTTTAGGGTGTATTATTTTGGTTTAGGGTTTTTGGAGTTTTGGTGGTTGCCGGCTTCAGTGACGTGCAAAGCTACCCCCCCCCCCCCCCCCCAAACGGCACAGGAATTCTGAGAGCGCTCACTTCACAGCGCCTGAGCCTACAAGCTTGAAGCTGCTTGAGGGTCTAACACCCTGAGCCTAAAGNGCAAAGCTACCCCCCCCCCCCCCCCCCAAACGGCACAGGAATTCTGAGAGCGCTCACTTCACAGCGCCTGAGCCTACAAGCTTGAAGCTGCTTGAGGCTCTAACACCCTGAGCCTAAAGACTAATCTAGGGCCTGAATAATTAGAATAGGGTCTTGAAGCCGATTTTACTATACATATATATATAGATATAATAAGGAACCACCAAAATAGTATTGGTAACACTATTGAGGCTCCTGTAGTAAGTCCCAAACCTGACAGCCTGAAACCCTCAATCTGAAGCAAAAGCCCAACACCTTTCTCTGACCAGCCTGCTCCAAATTGTCGTTCGAAGTAGCGGTGAAGTGCCTGCACAAGCGGGCACGAAGGACAAGATGCTACTAGGACTTAGTGAAGCGGTTTGGGGATCGCGATTAAGGGGATAGGGGTTAGGTTTAGGGACTCTGGTAGGCCTCTAAGCTTCAGGATTAAGGGGGTATGGGTTTAGGGCTTGGGCTTAACGGGATAGGGCTTTGGGTTGAGGGGATTGCGGTTGGGGTTCAAGTTGAAGGCCATTGGGTTTAGGAGGGTTTGTGCATGCAAGGTTTCCTTCGGATTGAAACTTTACGGCGTCGGTCATCCTCTTGTCTGGCTGTGGTCGATCTCCTAGCCAGCAGTTAGTACGGATTCTTCATCTTTCTGAGACTGTCAGTTTTAGAACGAACATTTGAAAAAACTATGTTTAATCTGATGGCTTTTTGCGAGAATTGCAATCTCATGAGAGTCTGACTACGTCCGTCTATGGATGATGATGTTGTTGTTGTTGCTCACATCGTCACAACGAATGATAGTATCTCTTGTCTGACGATCTGGCTGCTCGTCGCGAAGGGATACGTGCACGCGGCTAGTTTTTACGGCCTACGCTTTCGGGTCCTGAGTGGTTGGCATGTAGGCTTGATAGAGGGTCCCCCATGCAAGCGCTGTGCAGGCGCTGTCTGATGTCTTTGACGGTGTAGTCCAAACCCTAATGGAATTAAGTGAGGGAGGTCCTAGCATTTCAAGGTAGGCGTTTTACAGGGTTCACCATCATCCACACGCGCACCTCGGCGGAACGAAGCTCCTGCAGCCGATCTCGGCAACAAGGCTCCAGGTTTAACAAGGAGATGTGCCGGTCCTTTTGATTATAACATTAGACATAAGACATCTGTACGTGGTTTACAGACAAGTAATTACGTGTTCTGAGGTGGAGATGCTATGCAAAGCTTAACACCTGCACACTTATCCGCTGCCGGTGTCGTCTGCAAGACAAGACTCCTGTGAGGCTCGTACTATCCAGGATCTATGCCAGGGTTGTGTCGACAAGTCTGAGACGATTCCTCCATCTCCCCACAATAAGGGCCCTCACAAAGGGCCTAAATTATTGGAGTAGGGCTTTGCGCATACTTTAGCATGCTTAGCTATAGGGACTACAAAGCAGTGAACTACTGAGTCATTCAAACCGCGTAGTGGAGTCCTTGGGCACGTTCTCGACCAAAACAGACCGACTGGCTTGAGCTGCACCATTGCCCAAGCGGCCTGTGATGGCAGGAGCAGTGTAGACAAGGCAGGTGAAGAAGGGTTCAGGCTCAGGAGCTCCGGATCTTTCAGGACAACCATCTTCAATAAATGTAGCTACCAGAAACCGGCAATCAGCGCAAAGTTGTAGATTGAGACTGGCCGGAAACAGGCGAGCTCAACACGTCTCCCACAGGAAGGTGGCAAGCACTCTCGGGCTTCAAAGGCTCACCCCTGGATCTCGTCCTTGGGAAAAGCATCCTAAACCCACACGCTCGAACAAAAGTGTAGACATGGCCAGACTGCAAGCACGGTTTTCCGGTTCAGTTCAGGTCCACAGCGCAACGAACAGGAAAGCAGTCTTCGTGATCATGAGAAAGCAGCAAGTTGCTGATGGTGACCCAGGTGATGACCATGGTGGCCATGCCAGTGACATACAATGAACCACATAGCGAAATGAAGGAGGGAGCATTGATGTACTGGTATATAAATGCAATCAAACGAGGCTCCCACATCCTCGAACAACCTAAAGCAACAAAACGTATCCAAGCCATGCGCAACACATAAACCCTTAAACAAGCACGCGGGACTCGTGCCTGGTGCCATCTGCTTGAAGTGTACCATAAACTCTCAACTGTAAACTCCCAAACCCCAGACACTAGACTCATAAACCCTGGCGCCTAGGACCATTTGTTTGAAGCGCTTCTTGCGAAAGTTCAGGAAGTTGGCCCATTCGGCCACCATGAAGTGGTAGAAGCCGGCCTGGGGATCGCGAGAGGCTAAAACCCCTTCATAAAGACTGCATATACCTTTAATTGTGGACTTACATATAAGTTACATATACATACATAAATGCAAACACACATGTGCTAACGTATTGTGCGTTTTGTCTCTTATTTGTGCTCTTGCCTATTCACTAATGCATGTGTGCATGCGTGCACTCATTCACAGCCATTATAGTCGTGGTGGTGTCCTTCAGTCATCGTATATCATGTACTTACTGTAGTCACTGTAGTCCTGCAACTGGACGCAGGGCTGCATGCCCTTCGAACCTTGTCTGGTCGACATCGTCAACAACCTTTTTGTACCCTGCGATGCTAACTTTAAACAAGTTCGTCAACAAGAACACCTCTTTTGCCGGCCACATTGCGGAAGGCTCTTAAGGATCCTGTTTCCTTCTAAGCACAGAGCTATTCGGAGGCCTCGCCTGAAGATCTTGCTTGCAGCAGCATCAGCACAATATTGCACGCTACTGTTAAAGCTGAGCTGGATGACTCCCGAATTTCAACCGCCCAACCTATGCAAAATCAAAGTTTCGCAGAATTAGAACCCAGAACTTCGAACTGACAGAGGCATCTCTATTCTTCGTATATGGCCATGGCACCCTTTGGGAGCAAGCCAGAAAAACATTCCGCATGAATCCACTCTGAGCCAGAAAACTTCAATACGAAGTGCTTTCCGTCTTTTGTATGTAGGTTTTAACGGGCTTCGGGTGCTCAAGGTTCAAGTTTCTCCGGGGACATTCATATGATGGGTGTAGCAGTCGTGGCTCACCTGGTAAGATTATTTGCAGCAACTAATTCTGCCTTCAAGGAAATGGGAGTTTCCGAACCCCTAATATAGTACCCTAAATAGTAGGATCCTTACTATAAGGACCCCAAAATAAGGTACCCCTATTTTCGGAAACCCCCAAATGTCGGAACGAAGCATGGCTCAGGAAGGCGAAATCAGCCCAAGCGAGATCAAAGAGGTCGTGCTCGAGAAACTGGGGGTGCTCAGCACTCTACTCCAGCATCGCCGTCGCGCCGATGGAGAACTGATCATAGCACTTCAAAACATAGATCTGCGTCTTCGCCTAACATCCTGGCTGCGGTCTGCGATGTCACCATCGTCTTCCTCCTCCTGGAAGGGTGGGTCTTGCGGTGGAAGATGCTGCAGATAGATCCGGGAACCACTTACGGATTCTACTGCTTCGGATTGGGCTGTTGGCTTTGCGCAAGCACTCAGGGGTTTGAGCTGGTAGAATTCAGTCAGCATGGCTTCAGGGCTTTGGGGTTCGCGCTTGAGGCTTCAGTAATTTAGGATTGCGAAGCATTGCCAGCGCTCATGCCAGCTTCACTCCCCCCCGATAAAAGAACACCACATCGACCACGACGGCCCGCGACCACCGGGACCGCCAGGCCCACCACGCCGACCACAAACCAACAAGCGACCGCAAGGAGACCCCATGAGACCACCCGCATGCTTTCCATCAAGCAATCCAGCGTGACGAAGACACGTGTCCGCTGCATAACCTGACACCTCGCCAGAGCCGAGTCTCGGGGAACCTTTTCCGGGCCACATGAACCAGTACTGTACACCTAACGTAAGAACCTCACACTGTGTGAATACCGCAATGTTCGGGAACAAACGAACCACAAAGTGTCACGCACCCTTTCGAAGCTGCAGAAAAACTTTGTGCTAGGAGGAATTCCGCAAAGCTGATAATGCGTACCAAGCAGCCACAAAAAAACCCGTAATCATGCTAAACTCTGACCCCAATGGCATCCCACAGCCCTGAAACACCAATCCTTGTGCGCAATCTCGTCTGTGGAAGAACGTTTCAGAAGCTGGGGCTGACCGAAAGTGTCAGCGCCTGCGCTGCCTCTGTGCTTGTCAACGCTTTCTATTATTCCCACGATACACCCCATGATGAGAGTAACTGCAGACCATCGCGACCTTCGCCATCATGGTCATAATCTTCATCGTCATCGTCTTCTTCATCGTCGTCTGAAGTCTTCGACATCGTCGTTTGTGTCTTCGGCTGCGGCACACGCATGAGTCGCACTCTTGCCGTTGCCATCACCATCATCGCTACCAGCACCACAGTCGTCATCATCATCCACATCAGCATTACCACCATCATCATCATCATCCTCGCGACTTTCCGAGACAGCTCTGGAAATAGACGCTTCACTAACACAACCATCGTCTTCCCATAACTGCAATCACAAACCCACAACCAATGCCTCACACCTGAAAGATGCTAATTGAAATCACGAACCGTAAATCCATGAGCCCTGACTCAGCAGCATGGATATGCAAAGCACTTTAACCATCAACCTCAACGGAACATGTGATGTTGAGGCTGGTCAGGGTTGTGGGATCTGGGATTGCCGGCTCAGGGTTTCAGTTTCGACGCCCTTGAAAATTGGGCTCTGGGGAGATCTTCTACTAGGATTACAATACTGGGCCCCATAGGAATAACGTTGGTAACGGTTCAGGCTCATGATACGGTTTCAGTCTTTGTGAACTTTGTCAAGGGTTCTGCATGTTCGGATGCACCGGATACATAATTAAAGCAGTGACGGTCTTAAGCAAAGACTGCGACCATGATCATGATCAGCTACACGGCTCTTCCTCTAGTGAGCCAAAGTATCAGGTGCCTACACATCTGCATAGAACTGCCGTGGTTTGTGGGTACATCTATATACATAATCCATGAACAATATGTGGCTACATAACGCAAGAAAGGCAGATGGAGCAAACAAAGGTATAAATAAATACAGTATAAGACATAACCGAAAGGCAGAACGAATAAGAAACACAGAACCAAGTACTGTACATAGCTGTGAAATCGAACAGAACTGCAAGTCTCAACAATTAACAACACATACACCCTCTGCATGTACATATCTAACTGTATATATACATGCAGACACACGATAGCACGTATACGTATGGATGGCTCGATTGATTAACGGCCTTCTGGATTCACCGCGGTGGGTGCGACGATATTCTCGGCAGAGGGCGGAGGCGGTCCAGGACAGCTGCAGCTGCAACCACCCATGGCAAAAGCAAGGGGATCAATCAGCTGCGAAGAAGGGCTGCGGGTCTACTTTCGCCCATGTGTGCGTATTTCTACTTTCAAACAGCGAGTACAGTGTTGCTGCAGTGTATGTGATATTGCATCTCTGACATGGATTCCTGGGTACCGATGCCACGTCGCACAACAACATATCAGCCAGCCCTCCCCAATCTCCTAGATCCTGCACCCCAAACCCGTGACTATGTTTGATCGGCGGCTCTCCTCAGGCTGAGTGCATCCGAAACCTGTAATCCCCCGAAGCCACCGTGTGGCAGTCTTCTAGTCTGCCAGCATGCACGGTGATGTAGGGTCCGTATTCTTGCCCGACAAGATCCCTTGTAACACAAAGTACCCGAAACATGGGAATTCCGGGCTGGCAGGGCCTAGATCAACCAATCCTAGCCCCAACCGTAAACCCTCAAACCCTACAGCAGACCCTTAGCTTTGCTCAATCCACGAACCCCTAAGCCCTAAACCGGATAAGCTAAGTCCTATACCAAATTTCTAAACACATTAAACCCGACAGTAAAACACCCCTGAACCCGAAAGCCCGAAATCGAATCCGAGGGCCGGGCGTTGAGCACGTAGGCTGCAGCGACCACCACCCCAAACTTCATTGAGCTCCTCGGGCTTAGAATTTACCTGACCCTTTTAGACCTATAGCTATTCTGGGTTCCTTATTATGATATCCTTTTATAAGTCTTTGTAAGGGCGAGTACTTTGGGGCTCAGGTAGGGCTTAGGGGGTATAGGGTTTAGAGTTCTTGCGAGGATTCAGGGGCAACAAATGTCGTGGTGCTGTGGGTTTGGGATGTCATTACGGCTTACCGCTTAGGTCGTCGCGGCAGGGGTAGTACGAGTAGAAGAGTAGAAGAGGTAGTGGCGACAACTAACTAAATATTGCCAACCCATTTAATTAAAGCACTCAAGACATAACGTAAGCTTTTCTAGACGAGCCCGGCATACTTTTTCTAGAAAACCTCTCAGTTGCTGCCATGCTTCTTGCTCTCGTCGGGGCAGGTGATGTTGGACCTCAGCTGCGAAGTCAGTCTGCCAGGGGCCGAAAATGCGTCAGAGATTGGGTCGACACCTGCTTTGGTGAGAGTTTAACGGTGGCGCCGTTTACGCTTTAGGGTCTTGAGCCGCTCCCGAAAACCTACGCGCGTAAAGTCCTAAACCCTAAACAGCGTATTACTGTGTCTTGTAGACCCTCATACCCCAACATCCTTGAGAACCCACCATGAAAAATCAAACGTCCTGAAACCTTAAAGCAACCCACAGCCACAGCTCGTCAACAGAGCAAGTAAATAGAAAGCAAAAGGCACGTTTATCAGAGCTCCATGGCAGGCCAACCTTCGAATCAATTCAAAAAACAAGCTCTCCCAACACAACCCCAAACCCTAAACCCTAAACCCTAAACCATCCTAAACCCTAAACCCTAAGCCCTACACCCTAACACTTCCTAAACTCACGAGGTCCCAGAAAGGCTAACCCAAAAATCCTATAGAAGCTGCTCTAAACCTCCTGAAGCATCCCAAAAGCCTTCCAACCCCCCCCCCCGCCCCCACCCCCCCTAAAATAATAAAGGGCCAAAAGAGCAGAGTCCAATGCTTGAAGCCCTGCTCCTTGCACTGGGAAGTGCTGTACATGGGGACGAGGACCTGATCTCTCTTCAGGCTTCGAAGGAGTTCTGGGTCCGGTGGTATCCGTAAACCTTAAACCTTAAACCCTTAACCCTAAACCCTAAAACCTAAACCCTAAAACCCTAAACCCTAAAGCCTACATTGTGCATTGAATTGTCTTAGGTGGTGTTCGACTTGGGTTGGGAGTGAGGCGTTAGAGGTTTGGTGTTGGGGAGTCAGGGTTTCGGGTGCCGGGAAATTATCGACGGAGTGTCTGACGTGAGTTGGGCTATAGGTGTTTGAGGGACCTTAGGGTTCCTGAAATGGGCCGCAGGCAGGGTTGAACGAGGTTCTAGTGGCTATGGTGATGTAGGATTGTACCCGGGACATCCCGACAGCATCAGAGATTCTCCAACGAACCCGCACCGAAGACCGAAGACTCTTTCTGCAGTTGGGGCGCAGCGCACAACAGACAGCCGAGAACGCAAAATTTGAAACCTCACCCACTTCAGCGATCAAGGCTTCAGGGATTGCGGCCAAAGCTCTTACAAATATTATAGATATAAGGCTTTATCTGTTCTTTTCGAAGCTCAATGGTGCGGGCTTGGACTGTAGGTTCTGAGAGTCCTGAGTTTACAACAATGGCTTCGAGGTTTCGAAGTCTGGTTGACAGTCAGGTTCTGGCTTGATAAGAACTTGAATAAACATTCAGCCATGGTTGTTATTCATTCCCCTCGCGGGATGTTTTAGTGAGACTGGTGCAGTGCATTTGCGTCATACCCTTCCAAGCACGACCTACAGTTACAGGTTGTCACATGTTGAAGACACCCCCCCCCCACAAGACCGTAATTCGGGAAAGAGATTACAGCTGGACGGCTCCTTCTAATACCAAGACAAAACTCTGCTGTGTCGTGATGCTTCAGAACTGAGGCCACAGACACCTCTGCAAAATTTTCTTGTCTCAGAAGTCATAGTGATGGTCATGACAATCGTGATAAGCCTAGCACGCCGCCCTTGATCCGGCAAGAGAAAGGCATCATCACTCAGGTGAATTCCGGACCATCCATGTGTCACCAAGTCGCCAAGATCAAGGAACCGCACGACGACGACGCCATCCAGGCCTCGCCGGTTACCGTGTAGGGTTTCATGGCTTGGAGCTTATATGTTTGGCTTTGACTTCGGGATGAGCACGGACCCTAAACCCTAAACCCTCATTACCAGGCCTGGATGCAAAACCCTGAAGACTCAACCCGTAAATCTCCAACCCGGGAACCTCCACACCGAAAGGGACTGTAGCACCCAAATTTTTTGGGCCTTCATGTTTATGTAGAAGAGGGTTTAGTTTTGAGTGGTTGGTGATTGTAGAGTTTAAGCAAAATGGGAACCCTAAACTCTAAAGCCTATACAGCCTAAACCCTAAACTGCTAAACCCCGTAAGACCTCTAGAAACCGTGAAACCTAGACCCCTAAACCCTATACTCCCTTAACCCCAGACCCCCTGAAGACCTCCGTTTTCGACTCCAGAGCCCTGCCTGCAACTTCGAGCAAATTCTTGTGCGACATGGCCATCCCTGACTGCAGGTCATCGAGCACTGTGAGTACTACTTACGGTGTAAGGTAAGCCTTATAGGGCTTACAAGGCTTACAGGGCTTGTAGGGTTTATAAGCTTTGCAGGGCTTATGATAGGGTTTATGCATTTAGTAGGCTTTAGGGCTCAGGCTCTCTGCTGGGGTCTTCGGCTTCTGGCTCTGGGTTATGGAAATCCTCTGAGCTGGGAGTCAACAGCTGGCATCAGAGCATAAACGCTACTACGGTTGATGGACAAAATCCTGCACTACCCATAATAAGGAATATACCATAATTCCCATAGTTTAGGGCACTTGAAGTAATGCAGGATTTTGTCCATCAGCCGTAGTGTAGGAACCTGATTAAGAAACCCGGGGCCTATAACCCCAAAATAGTAGGCTTCATATAAGGAACTCTAATAAAGGCCCAAGGATTCTTAATCAGGTTCTTACACTAGTACCAAGGTGTGGGGGCTGTAGCGTTTTTTGGGGTTTGGGGGTTAGGGTTTAGGGTAAGTTTCAATAGCTTGTTTAGGTGGCCAAGGCCCCCGAACCGCTTTGACTCTGTGAAGCAAATGCCGAATATAGGGGCCTTAATAGTTAGAATAGGGCTTTTGGGCCATTATAATCTGGATATAATAAGGAGCCCCCCAAATAGTACTACCCCTCGCATCTCTCTGAACTTCTGGGACTAGACCTAAGTGTAACCTAGGAATAAAAAGGGTGCCCTTTTTGGTTTAAAGGGGGTTGTAAGGGAACCTGAAACCTAAAAAGGGGAAGAGGGGCTTACTCTGGGTCCTAGAGGAGGCCTCAGCCCTAGGAGAGTCTGGGCTCTCCGGAGCGCGAGGATAGATAGCGCAGTGGCCTGAACGATGGGATTAGCTTTTGGGGTATATCTTAGTATACAGTACCTCCCATAAAGTTGGAAATCGGGTTAAGGCCAAATATTGCTGGGATTCCCTATATATTACTCTTAAGGATTCAGGCTGTTGGGTTTCCTACTTTTGGGCCTCTACTGTAATTGTATACGAGATATGGTTATTGGTTATCTGACCCCCCCTACATCAGAGGGGCTGGGCCCCAGACTTTCTAGGATTCTAGGCTTCTTGGGTTCAGAACGTGAAGCCCGAAGCCCTGACCTACCGCCCGACCATAGGGGCCCTAATAATTAGAAAAGGGCTGTGGATATTTCAGTATATTTATCAGGAACCCTAAGGAACAATATGGGGAATGATTCAGCCCCCTAGAATAGACTGAATCCTTCCGATACTCCTAGAGCTTTCCCTTTAATTAGCAGGAGGCATGATGGAATCCTTTACAGGAAGCCTTAAGGAAATCCTTTGATTTTGGAAGGACTTCGTGGAAATTGAGTGGCTGCATCCAGCCGAAGGGAAAGCGCAGCTTCTCGGCATCGTCCTGCATCAAAACTCTGAGGACCCGTCCCCAAACAACAGTGAGGATTAAGCCCTGTAGGGAGGATTAAGCCCTGTAGGACCTTCCTTCTTAGGGTTCCCTATTATGATTTCCTTATCTACGGACTTAAAAACGTAGGTTATTTGGGGTTATAAGGTAAGGTTAGTGTTTTAGGGTAGAGCTTTGGGTTTAAAGCTTTAGGGTTTTAGACTCTGCAGGTTTTAGGAACGAGAGGGTTTCGGGCTTGGGGTTCAAGCGTTGATAGCATGAACTTGGGATTTGGGGTTCAATGGTTTCTGGGTTCTAAAAAGCCTAATGGTCAAGGATTTGCTGTACGTTTCGAGGTCATTGAAGTAATTCATTGAAGTAATACTGTAGTAATTTAGGATGGGCCAGCACTTGAGCCTGAGCTTCAGCACAGGATTGACGAGATGGGATTTACAGATCCGGGTCATAAGTCCGGCGCTGTCCTACGCATTAGCCTTTTTCGCTTGGGCTTTCGCGTCCTTCACGCCTTGGCGGCTCCGTCTATGACTCTGGTCCAGCAACAACTCTCTTCTCCAAGCCCGGAAACCCTAAGCCCTCAACCCCACTAACCCCTTAAACCACCGAGAACCCCTATGAAAACTAAATCTTCATTAGAATGGTGCTTTTGGCTATGCTATACAAAATACAAAATCAAGGAATGTTTTACTACCTAGCCCCCTATCTTAAGCCCTCCCTTAACCCCAAATAACATAAATTTTCAAGGACTTATATTAGGAAATCATATAATAGGGAACCTTAAAAAGGCAGGTTTTATAGGGTCCAGGTCCATCCTACGGTCCGATATCCAAGAAGCCAAGTGAAAACGCAGCGCCTGACTCAAGCGCGGCGCCAGCCGACGCCGCAGTCGATCAACCTGGGATGAAGGGATGAAGGGAGGAAGGCTCCACCGAAGAATCCTTTAAGCAGATTTAGAGCTTTGCATGAGACCTGTAAATATGCACGAAGCCCTGCGCTGCAGGCCTTCCGATTTCTGAGACTTATAAGCGGCTTGTCTGAAGCCCCCGAAATAGGCCCCCTGCGAGCCACAAGCCTTCAAGCCTCGAATCTTTAATGTTTTTAAAGACAAGGAACTAATGCCCATGGGTCATGAGCTACAATTAACACCAAAAACCCCCAGCCCCAGAATACCTCCTCCACAAACTGATTCGGATTCATGGGGGCTGGGGTTCGGCGCTAAGTCTCTTGAAAACTCTGTAGTTGCCATTCTGTGAGGCGAAAGGGCTGGAACTACAGCGAAAACGGTATAAACGTGTGCTTCATGATGGTTCCTGTAGGGAGCAGGTCCAGCAAAAGCAATAAAGTATGGTACTCCAAACCCCAGTCATATAAGTCTCTAGGACACCCTGTATTTCAAAGAGCACTACAAGCACTGGAGTTGGCAGGCTGGCCGATGGCTTTAAGGCTTTAGGGTTTATGGGTTTAGGGGTTTAGGGTTGAAAAGTTTAGGGGTTCAGGGCTCAGGGTTTTAGAGTTTGCGGTACCAAGACCCTCTCCCCGATGCAAACAAGCAGCGCGAAGAGCATAGCTGTAGAGCAGTATGGCGGCCACCAATGTCCTGAGGGACTCGAGCCACAACCATAAATTCAGACTTCCCGAGTCAACAGACAAGTAATGATCATTGAACCCTAACAAAGCCAAGCCATGACTAATAATAGAGGAGCCTTAGCAATCAGAATAGGGTTTTGGGGCCCTTGTCAAACTCCGCATTTAAGCAGAAGGGTTTTCGAAAAATCGCTGGACGTGAAATTCAGATAGTCTAGATCGAAAGACAATCACGCCCGCACCCTAAAACCCTAACTTCGAAACCCTAAGCCTCCGCACTTAAAGATCATGAAGGGTGGAGGCCGTGAGACATCAATCAGCGCCCCCTGACCCCTCAGATCCTACTACTCCGCGGAAGCAATCCCGAAACAATGAACCCTCAAAGCCGAAAGGGGTTTAGGGTTTAGGGTTTAGGGAAACCCTAAACCCTAATGCTCAAACCGTGAGCCGTAAACTTACAGCACTCTGCAGACCTAAACCTGTTCGATCGGTGGCTACATTAATGGCAGGGATTCTGGCAGGTAGCCATGCAGCTTGAAACGCTGTCCTAAACCTACTCTGAACCATCGGCAGGTCAACTGCCAAACTTCGAATGCAGTTTGGGAAATGCGAATCTTGTTTTGTGGGGTGGGGAGACCGTTTCTGGGTGGGTCTGGTGTGTGTCTGTGTGTGTGTGTGTGTCTGTGTGTGTGTGTTTATATGTGAGTGCGTGCGTGCGCGTGAGTTTAGGGTCCAGGCCATCAGGCTTTAAACCTTGAGCATGTCCCTGCAAAACATGTAAAGTGCGGGGGGATATAGAACGAAGCCATAACGACACGGACAAGGGCAGTTTGTTGGGTATCTTATAGGGCTGGCACAGTGGTAATCCAAGTGGCACTGCGTTTGCTGCATAGGAAAACCAGAGCGCAGAGAAGTGCAGCTTTTTGTACCTTCCGCAAGCGCTAAGAAGCAAGCTGGCGACGCATTAATACAAACTAAACTGTAGGACCTACCTTAGTACGGATCCTCACTGTTCGAGGGCCTCTGTAGGAGAAACGGGCTTATTGGTCAGGGGTGTACATACTGCAGTTCCGATCAGGAAGAGACTTCATTTTGTAGCTGAGGCTGGGATTTCGACAGCCTAGAGAAAGGTCCAAAGCTTCAATATTGTGACGTGTTTGCTTCGTGTTGAGGGTTGATCTTACGGCTCAGGGGCCACTGAAGGTTCGGGACTTACAGGTCATCGGTTTAAGTTGGGTTTTTGTTGGCAGCCACCCCTAGGAACTGCAACCTCGGTGCGAGGCGGCCCACTCAACCTCGGACCAACCTCTGCAGACCGTCAATTTGAAAACTCATCCCTCAAAACCCCTAAACTCTCGACCCTATAAACCCGAAAATCCTAAACCCCTAAACCCTAAACCCTTGACCCACGGCTTGGCCTGGCAGTGTGATCGTTGGGATCGAGAACGTCGGAGATCGTCTCCTTGGCCGGTTGTCGGGCCAAGGAGAGGCTGGCAGTCGGAGTTTCGATTGTGTTTGAAGTCACTGTAAGTAGGGTTACCGTACCCATAAGCCTGCGTATGAGCCTCTGAGTGGGGCTTAAGTGGAGTTGTTTGTTGGGGCTAGGGGGTTAATGGTCTTGCGGGAGAGTGAAAGAGCCAGCCTCGCGTGAGAAAGCCTGGTGCGCAGGAAGGCAAAGGGACGGCAACCTGATTTGTTGAGCTATTCGGAGCCGGGTCGCATTCCCGTTCATCTCGTGACGGTCGGAAAATGCGCCGGCAGCATGGCTCGGGCATATATGGCTAAAAAATTAAGGATGAATGGCAGGAGAGGTGGCGTTCCGTTCAGAGTCGTCCAAACTTTCATGGTCTGATCTCAAGTGCTTCCTATCACTTCCTTCTTGCTTGGGTTCCGATTTCGGACTGGGATTTGGGTATTAAAAAATATGCACAATAGCAGCAACACTCAGCTTCATATGATCTATGCCATGTCCAATATAGGAATCATGTTCAAGGGCTTTTGGCCAATCCTTGCGAAAAGGCTTTGGCAGCATAGTTGCTGTTGCTTGCAGCCCCATGATATTGTGTCCTCCTGCTCTGGGGGGTATCCTGTGTGCTTGAAGCAAAATCAGTTCGAGCTGTATCAAGTCAAACTGCCCCATGACCCCTAAACCAAACCCTGCGTGAACCTCGAGAACCCTAAACCCTAAGACACGGGTGGGGGGGGGGTGAATGGGACCTGCAGAAACTTTCAACCACGAAAGCCGCACTCCTGTACATGGCATGAACATGAAGCACACTTTGCATACTAGCCGTGGTGATTTGAAAAGGGTTCTGGGGGTTGTGTCAGCTTGTACAGCTACAACAACAAGGAGCTCTAAGCAATACTATTGTAGGAGACGTTGGTAGATATGGTTGTCAGAGTGAGGGAGAACCCTAAAACCTGAAGAGAGCATGCACTGATGAGACCTTGGTAACTGGAAACATGACGATACTAGAAATGACAGCTCGTTGAGCCTACAAGAGCTCGGTTTAGGGGGTGTTACCATAAGACATCTACCATAAAGGGGTCTTTAGCCGGATCTCTCATTCTTTGTAAAGACCTCGATGCCTGGGCCGGGGATGGTCCAACTGCAGAGCCACGCTATACATACTATGGTGACCCGCCCTCTGAAAACGTCGCCAGACTCTCTAACCTCCGAACCCTATACACTCCTAACCACAAATCCCAGCAAACCCTGGATCTCTAGCCCTAACCCCAAGACCTCTCCAGCCCCAGCTGGACTCTAAATAACCTAGCTTCTTAATGACTTCTACAAGCAAATCATAACAAGGAACCCTGGTTCTTTAGGGTCCCGGTAAATCCTCGAACCCTAAGCTGACAGCACCTCTGGCGAGTCGGCTTTGGGTGCGGGAGCTTTGGCCTGAACAATGAGGACAGAACTGCTTCAAAGGGGTAAAGGGATAAAAGGGCTTAGGCTTGTTTTTTTTTGTCGCCCTTTTTCAGTCCTTGGAAAAAGGGTTAGTTAAGGTTCAGGGTTTAGGGTTCAAGATTTAGAGTTTAGGGTGTAGGATTTAGTGTGACAGGGTTCCTTACAGGGTTGGAGAAGGGATGCTTTGAGGGTTAGCATAGAAAGCTGAACGATTCGAACAAGGTTCCTTGCACACGTTAACATTTAGCTACATTCAACAACCCTATTGGAAGAATCTTATCAAGTTTTCAAGCTTCTAGATTCTGCTTTGCACTGGGATGAGGCACCAAGGCCAGGTTTGCGGTTGGGGGCTGTTTGGGGTTTACTGTATGGGCCTAAATAAGTACCTAGACTATTTGTGTGTTTGTGCTTTTTTTTGCGGAGGGGGGGGTCTATATTATATTTATAATTAGTATAGTGGGCCCCTAGTATAGGATAGACTTTAGGGTTTGGAGGTCTTGTGGTTCTGGGTTGGCTTAGGGTTTACGGCTTGCGGACCTCGGGTAGGATAGGAGCCACGAGGTACCCCCCCCCACTTGGGAGTGTGTGTCCAGCAGGAGCCTCAGAGTTGAAAGTCCGCCCCCTAGAAAAAGTATGGCTTGCGGAAATGCTTTTGGGGTTTTCTTGTGGTAGCCGTGTAGCATGTTCAGCCGAAGCCCTGGTCATTAAGGCCCACAATATGCTTGTCAACTCCGGCAAAAAATCATTGTACAATTGAAAAATTGAAGCCCTTGCAGAACCCGAAAGGAACCCTTAACGTGTAAAACTAGCTCCTTTGAGAGACAACAAACCAATCCAAATCGGAGATCATGTGTGTCCGGGGCTCGCTTGCTGGAGCCACAGCATTTATAACTGCAACGTGAAGTGAGGCCACATAGTTAAGGGCTTTGATCTGTTGTCAAATGTTAGGGTTGACTTACAGTTTGAGGGCACAGGAAAACGTCAGATGTAGGCCAACTTAGGGAGTGCAGTGACGCCCACTACGAAAGGAACGATTTGCCAGGGGGTCCGATGAGAGCCAACAACGCCCAGTGCCTCCGGAGCTGTCACCGGAGGAGCTGCTGGGGACTCCTGACAGCAATTGAACTCCGAAGTAACATGAGGGCATCAGTAATTGAGCGGTTTCGGGGTACATTCTGGCTAATTATGATTAAGAGCCCTCAGGAATAATATTGATACTTATTCAGGCCACCATATTACGTCAACACGACGAAGCAAGGCCTCTTAATGTACTCGACTCACCGGAATCATCGCATGACCGCGGAGTGCTTACGACATGATTTGAAAACTCCTGTTGTGAGTAGAGCTGGACGTGGCAACTAGGTTCCAAGGAACGTTATAGGTACTACTGTTGTTGGGACTTCCTACCTGACTACCTGTAGCACAAATTCACTCGACTTACTCTGTCTCATGATCCAGCAAGTTCATCTGAACCCCAAAACCCGAAAATGCCCGCACCCAAACGCAAAACACAACCGGCTTAGCCAGCCCCTCCCTCGCCGACCCAGCCCAAGAACCTCCCTAAGAAGCGCATCCAAAAAGAAACATTGAATAATGCGTGAGCCTTCAAGCAAGCTCTCTCCATGCCGGCCTTGGGAACTGCAGCAGGTTGAGCCGGTGGCTCCTGCCAGCTGATGAAAGTCATGCGATCACAACGACTACATGTTTGTCCTGATCTTGAGGGCCTTACGGTGGTGACGAGAATGAAGGGGGCTGTTGATCAGGCATCTTCCTTCTACTTGTTCTGCTCGCTATACCTGTGAACCACACTCAGATTTCGCGGTAGACCTGTTCTGCTGAACTCTGCTGCTGCTTAGCAGTCAGTCTTAGATTGCAGGTATTGGCTATGCATGTGCCTTTACTATCACCATAACTACTAATCTTCGAAACATTATGCTTACTATGAGTGCTGTTATTCTGCTTACTATTACTGGTTAATGAATGAGTAGTTTGTTAATTCCATTGAAACTATTGCCATCAACATATGCAAGTTTGAGAGTTAATGTTAATGACATGCTCTGCCTGTTATGGCTGCCTGGCTCCTGGCACTTCAACTACTGTGCTGTTTCTAATTATGTTGGTTTTAATGATGTTGGAATCGTGTGTGTCTGCACATATTCTTGTATTGCTACCACTAGAGGAAGACATCTTCGACGATTTCGTGATTCATGATTCTTAGTGCGGCAATAGTATGACTATATGACTAGATTACTCGCATCAATCCAACTTTCTGTCAGCATTTTTGTTGCATTGTCATTGTCACCCTGTAGTCGAACAACCAGACACTGAACAGGGAAACACATGCAAGACCGCTCTCTAGAAATGAGGCTTATGCATGCTGGGTTGCTGGTGGGGGAAGTCCTCTACATGGTCTGCGATATAAAATGTTTCAGCAGCTGACCTGGCTATGTATGGGGTCATGATCGGGATCAATGCATGTTGACTTCACTAGACTGAAATCTTCCTGATGCCAGTTTTGCAACCTAAATCCTGCACCCGAGCTTTTTCGCATCCTGACACCGAAAGTGCACCGCACACGGAATTAATATAGGGGCCTTAATAATTAGAATAGGGTGCTGGGGCCCATTATATTATAATTATAATAAGGAACCCCCAAAATAGTATTGGTAACCATTTAAGCACCTGTAGGGTAATTCGGGGTAAGCGGCATGAGAACGATGCTGGCCTTGGGAGCCGCCGCAGGTTGCGTCGGAGGAGCCTGGCAGCGTGGGCTTAGGTAATATGGGGCCTTAATATGTAGAACAGGGTTCCTTTAAAGGGGTCTATAATCTTGGAATAGGGGTTTAGGGGTATATAATACTGTAATCATAATAAGGAACCCCACAATAGGTAATTACTAAGGCGCGTATAATAGTAACAATGAATCCAAACTTACGTTCACCACGCTCACTATGAAGCTTGTCAATATCTACTCCTCGCCACTCAGTAGAAGCCAGAAAGTTGGAACATTATTCTCCTCGTGCCCCGAAGGCAAAGCAGAGGGGATCCCAGCACGAATCATCTTAAATCCATGTTCCAACTTTCTGGGGTTCGCTGTATGTTGATGTTGTGTTGTGTTCTGTAGGCCTACTACTACGGCTTCATATAGGGTTTCATTTCACACAAGCCTGGCCCACAAAGACTACCTGCAGAAGCACCTAGATTGAATCTATTGCATCCCGAACCATCAATAACAGTTCAATAACAACAAAGCACGATACCGAACCCCTGAACCACCAAAGCATACCATGCCGCTGCGCTGTCTGTCCTGAACCCTTTTAAAATACCCTAACCCCCCATAATAAGAAGGCCCTAAACCCTGAACTCATCCCAAGACCTTTAACGGTCCAGTTGCCTGTGAAGGCTTGGCTGCAGGCGCCGGCGCCGGAACGGGTTCCTACATGTCGACTTGGGGTAAAATATTTTGTGAACGCCAGAAAAATTGGAACATGGATTCAGGATGAATGATGCTAGGCTTCCGTATGCTGTACCTCAATTAAGGGTAAGGGTAACGATGTTCCACGTTTTCTGGCTGCAACTATAACTCGAAATTAATGTTACCTTGTTTTACCCGTATAGTATCTTTAATACCTGTATTCTATGTAACATGCACCCCCCAAAACTTGAAACTACATCAGCTTCAGGGTCGAGAACGTCGCTGGGGCCGGTTCAGGTATAGCGGAGGTTCCAAAGAAGACTGGGATTGCGGCTGACGGTTTGGTATGTTACAGGACGCTCCTGGGGTAAGTCATAGCTGTAGAGATGAGATGTAAGTTATGGTTACCACAGTCGCAACAGCTCTGGTTCAATCCTCGCTGCCAAAGTCTGGCAGATATCTACGAGAGCTAGACTCCACGAGACATGATGAGCGCAGCCTACCTCTACCTTCTGACTCCTCAAGTACCGTCGAGGGTTGAGTGTTGTTTCGACTGACCCCACAGCCTGCACTTGGAGCCCTCGTCGTAAAACAACCCAAACTCCCGAATATTCATCCTTCAAGTCACTCCTGTTTGCTTGACGAGGGTTGAGGATGGCGCTGCATGATGCTAGGATGCACGTTGGGTAATGACGAATACCCCCCAAATCGAGTAAGCCTGCAAGGCAAGAACAATTCGCTGTGTTCATGCTGGCAACGACCCACTGTGAATGTTCGCACCCTTGGTGCCTCAACGGGCCGTTCGCCCCCAAACCCCAAACTCCCTAAACCCTAAACATCCATAAACTCTAAACCTAAAACCCCGAACCCTGCACCATAAAGCAACTAATCCAAACCGTTGCGGAATGCTCCTGAACAGCTTTGGGAGGCGTCGGCGCTGGCTTGGGAGCCTTTTGGAAGCTGGGGACAGTTAGGGTTTAGGATTTGGGGTTGTAAAGTTTAGGACTTGCGAAACCGCAAGGGTCCAAGTAGTCGTCATTTATCGTTTTGGGTGCCTCCCAAGGCCCAAAAGTCCTACAACAGGGAGTAGGACCCTTTTTTGTTGAACATATCAAGGTATGAGAGAGCTTGTGAGATCATGTAGCTGATATTCTACTGCGATATGACAAAGTTACAGTGCAATACCTCAATATGGGAAACACTATACCATGTATCTACAATACATTTATATTGTATATTTGAACCAATGTCTTTCTACAACGGTTTAATGAGATGCAGCATAGTAAACAGACACGTAAAGTATTACAAGGATAAACATGGAGATACAAATTCCGACCTTGCCTGCCTGCCTTCCTGCCCAGCTACCTACTTACTACCTGACTAACTACACGATCCTACATACCATCTTACCGACCTACCGACCTACCTGCCTCTGACGCTGTAAAAACAGTGAGAATCGAGAAGCAGCGCAAATTACCCGAAAAACCCACCTGGATGCTGGACGATAATGATTCAGGCTTCTACATACCTGGACCCAAAAAGTATGCAGAATAGCGGCCTTTTTTTAGGTATTGGGCCATTATTTTACCTACTTTTACGGGTTTAGGTAAGTCATGGGAAAGATGCCAAACCCCGGACCCTAAACCCTAAACTCCTCAAAACTGAATCCTGGGTCCAGCCATCAAGCCCTACATAGACTTACAAAACAATACACAACAGAGTCCCACAAACTCCCGAATGCTCCTGCGAAGTCGAGACAGGCGGAGGCGCCGGCATCGTGGACTCCTCCCGACAGACTCATCTATACTAATCGGGCCTGTATACACAAGGTTTTATTTGTACTTCCTATACAACTTAGATCAAGTTAGGTTTAGGGTGGGTTTTTTGCTATCGCTCCTATACGGCATGTGCAGGACCATTGTAACTTCGATGCAAACAGCCTGGTCACGGAAAACCGTGGCATAGGCCCAAATCCGAGCATCAACGCTCGATCATACGCCCCACCTCCGGCCAACAGCGTAAAAAGCAATTAAATGTGCGGGTCCGCGGTCTAGGTGTCCGTCGTCAGGGGAATCCGACATCTTACGGACAGTCGGAGCTCCAAGCCACCGAGCACCCAACCCCCTTGCTTTGACTGGAATCCGACAAGGTGCTTGATGTTACCCACGGCTGCTAAGCTGCAGAATTTGATAGTCGAGTGGTGTAACAAGGACCTTAAGCGCCAAATCTTTAATGGACCTGATGAACCCTAAACCCTAAAGCCTAAACCCCTAAACCCCAAAGCCTTCATGGACCTGATGAGTGGAACAGTTCCTACAAAGGTTGTCAGAGGCTCCCTCGGAGCCGTCGATGCCATGGATGCGCGAGGCGCGGGCGCCTGCAGAGTTTCTTTGTTGCGATGTCGGGGTTGAAGGATTTTGGTTGAGGGTTTGGGGTTCAGGGTTTAATCAGTAGGATTTAGAATATATATATATATAATATACACCCGCATATGTACAAATGTACATATAAGTCTCAGGGTTTGAGGTTTAGGGCCGACGGCACTTAAGGCTTAGGATACTGGGATTCCCAGGTTCAAAACCAGAGGTTCAGGACAGGCAGAGTGCAACCTTAAGATTGGAGAAGCTCTCCTCCAGGTGCACCCGCCCGACGGCAAAGTGCAACTCAGAAGCCTCAAACCTAGCGAGTAAGACATAACCTACCGGAGGCATATGTACCGAGCTTTGGAACGAACATCACGCAGGGAGGTCATAATCCTAACCATCCCTGCAACACTAACGGTACACAAACTAACAAACATTATAACAGTGCTTGCGTTGATATCTGGTGGCAAGGACCAATGCGCTGCAGCATGGTTGCTGTGGCCTTTGCACCTCCGGGTAGCACCAGAGCCTTTGAAAACTCCCAATAAATAATTAGAGTTTAGGGTTTAGGGTACCCCAGATCTATTATCCGCCGACCCCGCTGGGGCGGCGCCCAGAAGTTAGACTAGCTTCGGCGTCAGTTCCATGATACTCAACCCTACTCAACCCCACTCCGCCCCACGCAACCTTACCTCGGCCCCACGCGGCCCTAACCGGCCCCACGCGGCCTAGACTTGCTTGGGCGTCAGTTCCATGATACTCAACCCTACTCAACCCCAGTAATTTAATTGAATCCCAATGCATGCTCAACCCCTCCCCAACCCCACTCAGCCCTAAGGCCTAGCTATCCTGTAGCCAGGGCCTAGTCTTAGAGTAATTTAAGGGAATCCCAATGACCCCACTCAGCCCTAACCGGCCCTACTCGG
>BGNK01000842.1:95532-110677 GCA_003297005.1 Symbiodinium sp. clade A Y106
CAATGCATGCCGAAACCCCCCCCAACCCCACTCAGCCCTAACGGCCCTACTCGGCCCTACGCGGCCCCACTCCGCCCACGCGGCCCCACTTGGCCTATCCTTGTAGGCAGGGCCTTCGCGTAAATTAAATCAATCCCAATGCATGCCCAACCCCTCCCCAACCCCACTCAGCCCTAACCGGCCCTACTCGGCCCCACTCGGCCCTACTAGGCCCCACTCGGCCCGAATCGGCCCCACACGCGGCCTGACTTGGCCTATCCTTGTAGCCAGGGCCTAGTCTTAGAGTAATTCGTAGTCTTAGAGTAATTTTATTGAATCCCAATGCATGCCCAACCCTTCCCCAGCCCCGTTCAGAGTAATTTAGTTGAATCCCAATGCATGCGCAACCCCTCCCCAGCCCCACTCAGCCCTAAACCGGCCCTACTCGGGCCTTCTCCCCCACGCGGCCCCACTTGGCCTATCCTTGTAGNTCAGAGTAATTTAGTTGAATCCCAATGCATGCGCAACCCCTCCCCAGCCCCACTCAGCCCTAAACCGGCCCTACTCGGGCCTTCTCCCCCACGCGGCCCCACTTGGCCTATCCTTGTAGCCAGGGCCTAGTCTGAGAGTAATGTAATTGACTTCCAGTCCTTGTAGCCAGGCAGCCCGACTGAGCCCTACTCGGCCCCACTCGAACCGGCCCCACGCGGCCCCACTTGGCCTATCCTTTAGCCAGGGCCTAGTCTTAGAGTAATTTAATTGGGCCCCACTTGGCCAGACCCTCGTCTTAGAGTAATTTACCCTGATCTTCCTCGACCTTGGTTTCGGCGGTCCTTGTCAGACGCCTTTGGTTTACTTTTGAGCGCCCTCAGTTTACTTTCCAACGAGCTTGATTTACTTGTAAGGGTTTCGATGCTTCGATAACTATCATGCTGATACAACAATGGTGCTCGTCGGCTGGCTCAGGCCCTTTCATGAGTTTCTTAGGTGAGCCTTATGGGCCCAAACCTTGGCCTCCCTCAGAGTTGATTCGAATCTCGATAATTGAATTGGCCGAACCCTAAACCCCGGGACCCTAAGAGCTTCTCGATCGATGAACTCCCCTAGAAAGTTGCCCATACCGAGAAAACCCGCCACAAGACTTGGGAAGCGGAAATTCGCATCCATGGCCGGGGCTGTGTCTGTGAATGAAGCGAGCATTGTCATCCCGTGCGCCCCCCCTCGACTGCCATTTCTCCAGATAGGATCAACCTTCGAATCAAGATTCGGCCAGGTACCGACCTGAACAAAGAATTGTGCCACGATGATTACGTTGATGGTGAGAGCTGGCATGTTTGCGTGCGGAGTCGAGCGGCAAGTGTTGCAATAGATCACGTGTATAGATTGTAGAGATGTGCCGCTCGGATGTTCGCAGGTGCTCAGCAGTGTGTGAGGTCTAGGGTTTTCAGGGGGCGAAGGTTTTAAGGGTTCAGGGCTTATAGGACGGGCACTTCCAGCTTTTTTCCACTCGGGGGGAACATCCCGATGCCGTCGTCTGCCCCTGATGCCGACCGCATCCAGATCCTGCAGGCCCATAAATCTCAATCTGAGTTGTATATCATTGCATCGATTGCACTCACTGTTGTACTACGATACCGATACCTCATGCGGGTCCATTGGCATTGGCATTGTAGGACTTCTACACCGCGAAACTTTCCAATGATGACTACCAGCACAGACGGACCTTGGCGATCTGCGAAGCGCAAGGGGTCTCTGAGGATCGTTACCGCCGTGCCATTAAAGCTGGGAAGGCGAGGGCGATTAGGCTGTTATTCCGGGTTTGCTAATCTAGATCTACTAAGCTCTGGATGCAGGTACCGATCGTGTTCACCTTCGTAGAGCTGTCTGGGGAGCAAGGTTCCATCAGTATCGACGAGGCAATACTCCAGGATTTAGCATCGAATCTTTCATCGAACATTTTCATGTTGAGGCTGAGAAGATGATCAATGCAGAGTTCTGTGCGGAGCTCCTGGCGAACCTGGGGCTCAAAGTCCCCACGCAGAAGGAAGCGCAGGCCAGCCGACCAGCACGTAGATTTCCTTGGGTGGTGACTGCTTCGGACAGGCGGCTCTTTGCCAAACGGCCGAAGCTTCGGAATTGCTGGGGAAGAAGCCTAGCAAGAAGATCGTGGAGGTCTGGGGGAAGGTTTCACTCACTTGGTCGAATTTGGATCTATGTGATTTCAGGAGTGGGCGAAGCGAGAAGGAAACATGCACCGAGCTTTAATGAGCTATGTGATCGAGCGATCACGACGGAACGAAACTGTGAGGCTTGGCGGGGGGGGGGGGAGATTTGGCTTTTCGTGTGCACGCAAAAGCAAACGACACCCTCAGGAGTGGCTACGAAAACCTTGCCATGCTCAAGAAGATGGTGCACAAGTTACGTGACGAATGATCCAAGGCCACGGCCTCGGAGGTGGCTTGTCACTTTTCTGGGAGTCTCTTTGGGTTTTACCAGTTCTTGCCTCACACAACATGCAGGTTTCTACTTCGGCTTCCCCCGCAGATCCTAGTAGACTGCCGACGAAGACAGACATCGATGTCAGCCCAGGAGTCCCAAAGTGTTAAGCCTATTCTACTTGGTCGGACGTCCTCTGTTCGCAGGAGCCGACTTGTGGCCGGATTTCGGCTCTGCCGTGAAGGATCCTGTGACCCCGCATCGGAAGCGCGACCCAGCAATCGTGGACGGGGACGATCAGGACGATGAGGAAGAGTCCGGGGCAGTCGAAGCCTCAGATGCAAATAAAGAAGATGCTGGCTTGGGCAAAGGGAGAGCCACTACTACTTCTGTGGATGAGGGTTTGAGGCAGGCAGCAGAAAAGCTAGCAAGGAAAATGGCAGAGTGTGTGAAGCCGAGTGAAGTCATGAAGGCCTGCTTCCAGTATACATGTTCGTCGTCTTTCACCTCCTATCATTTAATCTTACCAAGCGGCTACTCGTACCTCATGTATGTGCTCAGGTGCAGCAGAAAGTTCGGAGTGCGATGGCAAACAGCAAGGTGCTGACTGTGGCATTGCCCAAGGCTGGAGGCGGTCGGGGGCGAGGCAGAGGGCGAGGTAGAGGGCGAGGAAGGAAAGCAGCCGAGGCCAAACAGGAAGAGGAAAACGGAGAGACGGCCGACGCTGATATGGACGAGGAGGATGATAAAGCAATGCAAGAGCTAGAGGAAGAAGATGATGCCCCAGCCGTGAAAAAACGGCCTGCCAGCAGAGTGCTTAAGAGGCCGGCTGCAAAGGCTACGAAAACTGAGGTGGGGGGGGAGGGGGGGTCGCTATTTCGCTATACTACTATACTTGGTTTCTCCCTAAACCCTTATTGTAACTCCAACATACTGATGTGTTCATGCGAGGCCGCTTGCGAAGAAAAGGCAGAGGAGGAGGAGAAGGAAGAGGGAGAGTGTGAAGAGGAAGAAGACGAAGAGAATGAGACCCCTGAGTGCCCGGAGGAAGGAGAAGAGGAAGAACAGAAGGAAGAGGATCAGGAGGTAGAACCCAGTGAAGAGCCCCCGAAGAACACCCTTCTGGATAGTCTTTCTGATTACAAGAAGGAGTCTCTGCACTTGGTTCGCTGAGTTCTAGCATAACATGTTAATATGATATTAAGTAGTCGCTGCTGCGGTTTGCTGCAGGAGCAGAGGCGGATCAACATTTGCGGTATCAGGGCCATCGAGAAGGGCGACTCTAGGATGAAGGTGCCGACGCAAGGGTATTTGGATCGTTCGCAGCAGGGGGCTTACACTCATCCTTTCGGGTCTTGCCGGCTGGTTCGAACTCCCACTTCAGACTTAGGAGCTTCACCCTCCGAGACCACAAACTTAGCTCGTCTGCAATTCAGGTCCAGTGCCCTCGACTTCTATGATCTGTAGCAAACTCCATATAAACAGACCCCTCTCCTAGAATACTGGGAACAGGTACCAGAATGCTGCCTACTACGTGAGCCCAGTCTTCGAGCGCAATGTTACCAAGATGAACGAGCAGTTCGAAACCGCATTTGAGGTGTGGGTCTTATTTAGTCCTAGTGTATTGGGTACATAAATTGCCTAGAGCCGAGGCCAACAAGAAAAACGGTGTCACGATTACGTGGGGAACAAACGGCGGCTTCCGAGCTGCGACACTTCGTTGCACTTCATCGATGATATCAGACAACTTTAAATTAAAAGATGTCGTTGCTTGTCTTCTTTCTGCGAAGGTGGAAGCTTGCAGTCGTCTGTGCTGGCTGGGAGACACCCAAGAAGGCGAAGTCGAAGTGATGTTGAGCACCTTGGATCGGGGCCCACTTGCAGTGGATCGAAACTCGAGCGGCGTTTGCTGTAGCTTGCTTCGTTTTGCTGGATGGCTCGACACATGTCACATGAAATCGTTCGCTCAATCTCCCTGCTCCGAAGCGATTTTGTATGGAGCTCGAGGCCTTGTTTGTAGACGGCCCCCACACCCAAAATATGGTCGGTGCAAGCTACTGGATGCTCAGCCCCATGTCATTGACATGCTCCCAGCTTCGGCTTTTTCGGGCTTTGGGCATGCCTATCCTTCTGAAGCTTTGCCGCAACAATCGGCGGCTTGGCTGTCAGCTCTTGCAATCAAAGCCCCCCACATGCCAGCCCAGGATGCATGCCGTCGACTTCGTCGTGCAGATGGCAGTGAAGGAGGGGTGCCAGGATCCTGCTCCTACTCGCGACTTTCGGTTGCATCTATCTAGATAGCCGCTGAACCCTAATCCCTAGATAGTTCTGTTCAGGACCTCATGTGCTTCGACCTTTTCAGTGGACCTGGCAAGATCATCGCCAAGAGTTTCAGAGCCTTGATAGATATTGTGCAGTCATTGTGCGATCGGGTTTGCTACGCCGGGCACTTGCCTTGCGATTCATCCCAGGAGCGATGGGCCATAAGTCGTCATGTACTCAGGTACGGTGTTCTGTCGTCGTCTAGCGTCGATTCGGTTCCCTCTCAGGGCATCCTTCGATCTATGCAATCATCCCGACTACGACATCCTCGAAGTGTAGGGTCCTCGGTTACAACACGACGTACTTTACACGATTCTCGAAGATTTCGAAAGTCTTGAGGCCTGGCTTTTTACGATGTCTACTACTTGTGCTACGTCTGCGACCAGGGGGCCTTTTGGCCATCGGTCATCCGTGCTCGTCATTCGTTTTCATGAACCGGTTTACAAGTGGCCGGTCGGATGAAAACCCGGAAGGCGACACCTCCAAGACTTACGTTGCCTTTGCCAACAGCATGGCGATGCGAACAGCCGTTCTCTGCATCATCTGCTTTTGTAGAGGAGTCCACTTCAAGGTAGAGCAGCCCCATTCTTCAAAGCTGTTTTCGTTGAAGTGCATGGAGTTTGTGGCTGCCCTTTACCGTCGGGCCGAGATTCCATTCTACAAAAGCTTCTTGTGGGGTCCCTACTTGTGATGCTGATTCGAGCGAGTAGAGTTCATTCTAGACATGTGGGGTATGCAAACACAACTGATAAACTAAGTTGGATGGGACATTTCGGGAGTTTCTCCGCCAAGCCGAGCTATGCTTGGGGATCCTCGCTGCAGCCTCAACTTGGAAGCTCTGATCTATCTGATCTAGGTTTGAGATCTAGAGCTATAGTGAACTTAGGAACTGGATTCCGAAACTCTACTCGAAGTTGACAAAACACCGGCGACGGCTCCTGGGTCTCTGCAGCAAAGGGAACGCCACCCGTGTCAGATGCAGCCGGACCGGCAAGGTCAGAGTGTCGAAGCCTTAGATGTGTCGTTCGGTGCTTCAAGGCTTGCTAGGATCCGGGTTTACTGCATCACAGGACTGGAGGCCCCAAGTTGCGATCTACAGCCCGATATCCGAATGGCTACGGCCGCACAATCGCTGCCCTACATCTACAGCATCGGGACGGGGTTTCGCAGCTAGGAACCTTGACCCTAAATTTTAAGCCCGAAACCCTAATACCCTAATACATAAGTTCGCTCACTGCCAGGACTCCGACAAGTTGTCCTATGTGGAAGCAATCAAAGGATTCTCAGTCAAGGCAGACCGTGGCGAGATTGAGGCGAGTGTTGATAGGGTTTAGGGTTATAATTATAATAGTACAGGGCCCAGGGTTCTTTGAGCAAGACCGTTTGGGTGATAATGTGGCTTGTGTTTCAGGTTAGGGTTTTGGGTTTAGGGGCGGGGTTTAGGATTTGGGTCGTGTCGACATAGGGATTATAGGGTTGCGATTATAGGGTTGTAGTGACGCCTGGACAGACCCCCAGTTTGGAGCCCAAAAATCGGGTTTGTAGTTTGTACATTTAGCGGCCCAAAACCCGAATTCGAACCCTAGCGGGGGATCAGTGGTGGTTGTTGGTCTGATATACTCATTTTGTAAAAACGAATAGGATTTGGGTTCGAGGGAGGCCTGAGGTTCGGCAACCACAGTCGTCTCGTGCAATATGATCTGACCAATAGTACCCCTGAACCCCAAGAACCCAATTACGACAACAAGCCAACTCAAGCCTTCTGCCCGGGAAATCCTTACTAGATCCCTCGATCCCAAACCCCGGTTGTCTGTCATAACGGGGCCACAACGTTAGAGCCGAACTATTTCATTTTCGGCCCTAACGAATCAGTACTAGATCCCTCGATCCCAAACCCCGGTCGTCTGTCATAACACGGCCACAACGTTAGAGCCGAACTATTTCATTTTCGGCCCTAACGACCACAGGGCTCGGGGCCACAGGTTCGGGCGATAAGGGCAGGCACCGGGGTAAGAAAACCATAAGCCCTTCTACGTAAACCCTGCATACAGAGCCATCGCTCCTTAAATAAACCTGCCCAGGTTGTGGATCCAAGCTTTTGGGACGAGAGCTGGCTCGAGGAGCTCTGGGGCTTCTTGAAAGCTCGTGTTGCTGATGGCTCGTATTGTCCAGCTTGGCTTGAGGGCCTTTAAGAGCCTGGAAGCCAAGGGGTGACCGCACACACGTGTGCTGCTGGCTTTTCTCGGCCTAGGGGTTACGTGGTTTCGATATTAGATAGGGCTTCCTCCTTGGTTTATTCAAGACACCCGATCCAGGCCTTTTAGATAGTATATTGCGTGTAGTCCAGGCCACGTAGAAGCGTGAAATTAGCGTGAAATTAGCGTGAACGGTCCCACCCGGGCGAGGCCGTGTAAGGCAAATGCTTTCTGACGCGGCCCGTGAAAAAACCGTGAAAAATGTGAGCCCGAATCTCTTTGAGAGTGCGCGGTGTGGTGCTGCATCATGACCAGTGCACGTGTGCTCGTCTGTGTCAGAGGGACCTGAGGAACCTCTTAGTGAATCGAGCAAGGCCTGTAGGACTGTAGGGTAGCTAGGTCCTGAGCCACCATGGATGTTGAGAAGTTGCTTGCTGATGGAGCCTCGAAGCGGGCCCGTCTCAACAAAGCTTCCTTTCTGCCAGTAGCTTATAATTATCAAGTGATCGAGCAGCCCCCAGACCGTAGCAATAATAATTACCCAATAGATCCAATAAGTCAGAAAAGTAGAAAATCGTAATAATTTCACAAACGAAGAAATCTGTACATAATTCTTGGTTAAAATTCCAGGAAATAGCTAAAACTTTGACCCAGNAGCAAGAAATCTGTACATATTCCTGTCTTTTTCCCCTCGAGCTATTTTGTAATAATATCACGAAATAGTGATATTCTTACAAACTAATTTTTCTGACTTATTGGATCTATTGGGTATGCACATTCAGGTCTGCTTCAGAAGCTGGTGGTGCCGGCTCCGACAGCTCAGGAGGTTTGGGGTCAATACGTGAATTCAGGATAATTATATTATTACTGTGTCGCCGCGAGGTAAGAAAGCCACCGGCCCCAAAGCGAAGTCTGCCAAAGCTGGGGAGGCTTGGCTTTTTCTACCTAATGGACAATGCACCCCTAGCCGTAAGCCCTAAACCCAACAAACCCGAAGGCTGAAACCCCTAAGCGAAACCCCAAGCTAGAACCCCAAGCCAGCCGAAACCCACTAGCGAACCCTTCTTGCAGGCCAAGCCCGTCAAGCGAGCGCTCGCTGACGAGCTGGAGGGTGCTGCCCAGGATGAAGAGCCTGCCAAAGCACCAAAGATTCGTCGAGGAAAGGCCCTGCAGACCCCAAGCCCCGAGGCTGGTGCTCTTGCTTCTACTTGGTTCTACACATGCACCACACACCCGGCCACACCGCCCACCACACCCCAACACCCTCCACCACACCACACCCTCCACCGCCGCCACCACCACCACCACCACCACCATCACACCAACTGTCCTGTCTTTTCTTGCAAGGCAGAGGATCCGAAGAAGCCAAAGGCCGAAGTGAAGGAAACCCCTGAAGCTGCCCAGCCTCGTGTTGCCGATCCAGGAAGCCACAGCCAGCCTCAGCAGTCCGGCGAGGAGTCGTGGGGTGGCTGGGGAAATTGGGGGGGTTCTGATTGGGGCCGTGGCTGGGGTTACTGGTACGGGCAACCCCATGCAAACTACTGGGATCAGTGGGCCTATGGCAGGGCCTGGGAAGGTGACAGCTGGAGCCAGACCTTGAGACGCCCAGTCACCTCCGACCTGTTTGATTGCCCGGAAACACCCAGCACACGCACACCGCCCCGGACGAGCACAACAGGATCGGAGGAGAAGGGAGACACCAACACCGACCCCGAGACACCCGAAAAGGATGGCGAATCTTCTGAGGTTCTAGCAGAAAGGGAGAAACGCCGAAAGGCTGCTCACGCCAAGTACATGAGATTCGCTCGGAGCCTCACGGGTCTAGGCCTCAAATCTACTTGCACGTTGGATTGTGAGCAGCTTGCACTTTAATTTCGATCACGTAAGGCAAGAAGACGCCTGATGAGATAGTTGCAGTGGGTGCCAAAGCCCAGCAAAGCCGTCTGACACTTAGCATGTGAATTGTGTGCATCAATGCCCTGCATTATTAGATGGCCGGACAGCCTGCCGATCGATCCCAGCAAGGTACGAAGAAGGAGATGAGCCTGCTCTTCGAATCGTGGTGCATGGCGAATGAGAACTGGCGGAAGTCCACGGTGTACGTTCAGGTGACCGAGAGGTCGGGCACCATCCGACGTGGAGTCAAGAAATGGATGACGCGAGCAGAGATGGAAAAGAAGTGGGACACGGATATCACAGATGCTATCATTGCTTACAAGAACTCGTCCAAGTCTATCTACGAAGAAGAGGTGAGACCTCACCCAGATGCGCCAACCTCCCAGGCCCCTTCCTGCCGATGCTCGATGCTAGGATTGCAATTAATATCATATGACTGGCCTTGAACCCACCCAAGGTTGCATTGCAATTCTGGGTATTGGACACCGAAGCCACCGAAGAGCTCAAGGAAGACTGGATCAGCAAGTTGCTTTCTATGGACGATGCCCCAAGTGCTTCTGCAACCCCCGTCAAGCGTGGAAAGCGCAAAGGCAAGAACAATAAGAAAGCGAAGGCGAAAGCCAAGGCCAAGGCTCAAGTCTCCGAAATGCCCCAACCCCTATACAACCCTAAACCCTCGACCCTAATCCGGCTCAAAACTTGCGATGCGGGGGGCGAAAAAACCTTAAGCCCTATAAACCCTTTCTCCGACCTCTCAAACCCGAAACCCTAACGAAAAACCCTAAGCGCTAAGTTGTGTCCCTTGATGGCAGGCAACGGCAAAGGCCGCACGTGCCGAGGCAGCTGGCCTGAGTGAGGAGGACGACAAGATTGTCAAGGATGCCGAGAAGGTGTTTCGGGATTTATGGGTTGTGGGGCTATTCTCGGTTTCGTACTTGCTTCTGTTTTGTGCAGGTGCTGGGGCAGGCATCCAAGAAGATCCAAGAGTTGACTTCGCTTTCGATGAAATCGCCTGAGCTTTCTGATATGTCCCGCCCTCACAGACTGTGCACCGTGCATGGAAGCTCTGATCGAAGCTTGCAATAAGATTGTAGTTCCAAGCCGGATAGCCATTAATTTTGCTAGTGCTAGCTCAGGGGCGAGAAGTTTCGCCAAGCCTTCTTGGACGATGCCAAGATCAAGCTCTCTACGCTGTCCAAGAGTCGCAAGAAGCTACAGGATGCCGTGGATGCTACCACGGTGAGCTGGCTTGTAAACCTTAGGCTAGAGCTGTTGGTGGCTTCATTATTTTGGGCTTGGGATCTTTGGGTGTTGAAGAGCTTTCAGCTTGCAGGGGTTGCTGGTTTCAGTGTTTCAAAGGTTTCCTTGAATTAGTTTTTGGGGGCTTCATGTGGTGAGCTTGCCTCAGGTCAAAGCTAGGGGCTGTGACCCAAACCGGCAACCCAAGACACACTAAGCCCTGTAGCCTATGTGCTGAGATCCCTCCCTCCCTCACTCCATCCCTCACGCCATCCCTTCTCCCTATTTCCCTCACTCTCTCACCCTAAACAAAACCCTTAAACCCTAAACCCCTAAACCCCCAAAGCCCGCACACCCTAAATCAGGTTGACTCTATGCCGGAGCTCACGACCGCCACGGGCGAGGTCAACAAGGCCGTCGATCGGTTCCTTTTGCCTGCAAAGCAGGCCAAGCCGGGTGCAAAGGCCAAGGCTGCCGCGAAGTAGGCTGATCAGAGTAAGGATTTGGGCAGATTTGGTGCTCGATGCAATCTATCTAGCAGTATTCTAGTTCAATCGCGAATCACTCGTTGCAACTTTCTATGCTGTTCGTGCCTCGAGCTTCAAATGCCGCACGTGTCAGGGTGAAGCGCCTGATTGCAAAGCGAGTGGAGATTGAGCTTTGCATGGGTGATAGAACATCCTGCAACCCAGCAGCTCGAGCGGGGTATGCTTGGGTCTGGGCTGGGCCTAGTGCGGGTCCCAGGTTTTGTGGAGAGTCAGCCGGACAAGAGTCGTTCGTCGTTCCCGGAAAATGAACCGCATGTCTGACACTGCTTGAACACTGAATCTGGAGCTGCACTGCTGCTATCTAATGTTAAAGTGGTGGCTTTCTTGAGAACAGCCAGGCTTACAGAATGCCAATGACAAGGGTGACGATGATTTGCCACCATTTTATCTTCATATGTTGGAAGAGATTGGGGATGGGGTCTGGACCTCGATTCAGTGGAGCCTGTATCTTTCCGTGCCTCAATCGACTAGCTGCTTGAGTCGTTTGATCAGGCTTCATCCATCAAGGCACAGATGAAGTCTGCCCGAGCGGTCGTCGAGGCCCGGCAGCCGATGCAGCCATTGTCGTCGCAATGAGGGTTAGTGCAGGCAGGCTTTAGAATTGGGGTCTTTAGGGTGTTAAGCCTATAGAGCTAGGTTTTCGGTTTTTAGGGTTTTGCAGTTCGGAGGGTTAGGCTGATGTAGCTCCTTCGTCCCGAGTAGGAGACTGGTGGGAGAGGCTGTTCGAAAGCTACGTGGAAACTTGGTTCGTTCAAGGGCAAAAAGAACGGTGCCCGCGACTTCCGACGATTTGTGTGTCCAGAGCTGGTGTGTTGCCTGCATTGGATGCAGCAGTTCTCCCTAGTTAGTGTGATCGCTATTGTGCTCCTGCTACGGGTTCCTCTAGCTAAGGATCTGCATACTGTGCAAGTGCCGTATAGAGAGAATGCCTTCAGCGAAACTGTGATCTACCGCGACATCGTCATGTTCGATCCTCACGAGCTGCTGTCGTTTCTCTGGAACAAAGTGGGGGTTCATGTGCCGCAAGCAGTGATTGACGATTACTGGTTTTCTGCAAAACAGAACCGTCTACCGCTTGCACAGGACCTGCCAACTCTTCAGCCCCAACCCATACCACTGAAACTCTTCGGCGACGACTGTACTTACAATGGTCAACAAGACAAGTGTTTGGGATTCGTGTTGTCGTGTCCTTTATGNGCACAGGACCTGCCAACTCTTCAGCCCCAACCCATACCACTGAAACTCTTCGGCGACGACTGTACTTACAATGGTCAACAAGACAAGTGTTTGGGATTCGTGTTGTCGTGTCCTTTATGGAGGCCTCGATTGGGCCGGCATAGCCGGTGGCCCGTAGCTGTGCTTTCCATGAAGAATTGGCTTGGCGAACAGTCAATGCGGCCCGTATTGCCACGGATAGTTTGGAGTTTGAACAAGTGTTTTCATGAGTCCATCACCAACGACGGCCACCGCTTCATTGTTACAGAACTGGGAGGGGACTGGAAGTATCAGAGAGAGTGCTTCTCGATGCGATCTCACTGGAATTCGCCAAAGTGTTGTCATTTGTGTTCCACACCCAGGGATCAAATCACTGATTTGGTTGACGAGCTTCCATTTCGAGATATGCAGAATTTCATGAGGGAGATCCTGCCCGCCAATGGAAATTGGCCGCCTTTGATTTTGCTGGAACATTTCCACCCTTCCAAGATCACCTGGTGCCTGCTTCATGTTCTGTACCTAGGTCTATTGTGGACAGCTAATGGGGCTGCCCTGGCAAAACTGCTAGAACTCGACTGGTTCGGAGAACCTGGAATGGATCTACGCCTGAAGCTGTTGGCGGCCCATGCACGATTCCGGTCGTGGTTGAAAACCTTCAAGCTTCAATCATCCCAAAGACCCTTCACCGTGGGCATGGTTTTTAAAGCTGCTCACGGTGCCTATCTGACCGCGAAAGGCTTCAATAGTCGTTTGATGGCCGCCTGGCTTGCAACTGAAACCCAAGAAGCACTGTCAACATTGGGGGATGCGGCTGATGATGAGCTCGTGCTACAAGCATCGACAATGTGCCTGCATGCCTGCTGGGAATAGTTTTTCCGTGTTCCGGCAACGGGTTCTTGANAAGAAGCACTGTCAACATTGGGGGATGCGGCTGATGATGAGCTCGTGCTACAAGCATCGACAATGTGCCTGCATGCCTGCTGGGAATAGTTTTTCCGTGTTCCGGCAACGGGTTCTTGATAGAGGTTTCGAGTCTAAGGGGATAATGACAATGTAGAAACACACTCGCGAAATCTGAGGCTATCGGTTGCACGCTTTATGGACCTTTCAGAGCCACGATTCGTGTCACTTTCCCTATATTAGAGGGCTCTTGGAATTCTGTATCAAACACCCAAACCTCTACCCGCCTAAACCTAAAGCCCCGAACCTCTGTTCTGAGGACACGGGGTGCNGCCACGATTCGTGTCACTTTCCCTATATTAGAGGGCTCTTGGAATTCTGTATCAAACACCCAAACCTCTACCCGCCTAAACCTAAAGCCCCGAACCTCTGTTCTGAGGACACGGGGTGCCAGGAGAGATGAAATTTACCAATCTGGAATGGATTTCCTCAGGGGCCACCTCGCACTTACGGTTTCGTCCCAGAGGTGGGGGAGTTCGAACAAGAACGCTTCACCGTGCACGTGTAATCGACGACGACACCTTGAGCGGGCAGGCTGGGGCTAAAGCGCTGGCTTGTCAAGCCGAAATTCCATGTGACTTGGCTTTTCAATATACAAATGGATATCGGTGTTTGTTTGCGCCGAGCGACCCAAGTCATTTCATGAGCAGATGATTCAGTTCAGGAAATGGGGCCGCTTGGAAACGTATATGGCGACATAGACACGATCTCGATTCGAATTTTTATTTTTGGGACGATATCCATCCCAGGGCTCAACCAGCGCTTCTTGCACGGCGCAATGGACGAGGATGCTATGGGCTACCTCAAGAGTGCCTTGCTTGCATGTAATTCCGGGATCCGATTCCGTGGTTCTTCTAACGGAGTTCAGTGTGCGCGGGTCCCATATTCCAGATTCACCCAAACACAGTTTAAATTTCGACTCATCTTTAGGACTATGTGCTCGTGCTCCTGCCCGATCAATGGAGCGCAACGTGATGAAAGTGATCGGCTACCGCTACATTGCTATGAAGTCTAGGCTCCGGAGGCAGGGGCGGATTGGCATCTATATCGAATCGAGTTAGACTCTATCACCCCAATATAATGTGGCAGTTCTCCTGCTCGGGCAGGCTGAAGCTGAACAGATCGGCGGCACGTCGCATGCAATGATGTGCGGGAAAAGCTGGTTTTCACGATTCGGTGTTTTGCGGTCTCTCAAAGGTGAATCGTGGTGCGCCCTCGATTTANAGGCTGAAGCTGAACAGATCGGCGGCACGTCGCATGCAATGATGTGCGGGAAAAGCTGGTTTTCACGATTCGGTGTTTTGCGGTCTCTCAAAGGTGAATCGTGGTGCGCCCTCGATTTACCTAGGCCATGTCCCCTCGACCTCGGTTTTTACGGTCTTTGGAAGTAGAGGGCTTAGAGAAACTTAATTGAATCCCAATGCATGCCCACCCCCTGCCCAGCCCTAACCTGCCCTACTCGGCCCCACTCTCCCGAACCGGTCACGCGGCCCCACTTGGCCTATCCTTGTAGCNTCCCAATGCATGCCCACCCCCTGCCCAGCCCTAACCTGCCCTACTCGGCCCCACTCTCCCGAACCGGTCACGCGGCCCCACTTGGCCTATCCTTGTAGCCAGGGCCTAGTCTTAGAGTAATTTAATTGGGCCCCACTTGGCCTATCCTTGTAGCCAGGGTCGTCTTAGAGTAAAAACCCCTCCCCAACCCCACTCAGCCCTAACCGGCCCTACTCGGCCCTACTCGGCCCCACTCGGCCCAAGCGAGCCAGGGCCTAGTCTTAGAGTAATTTGCATGCCCAACCCCTCCCCAACCCCACTCAGCCCTAACCGGCCCTACTCGGCCCTACTCGGCCCCACTCGGCCCGAACCGGCCCCACGCGGCCCCACTTGGCCTACTCTTGTAGCTAGGCCAGTCTTGAGTCATTTTGAAAGAATCCCAATGCATTCCCAACCCCTCCCCAACCCCACTCAGCCCTAGAGGGCCCTAGCCCTACCCTTAGAGTAATAAATTGAAGCCCAATGCATGCCCAACCCCTCCCCAACCCCACTCAGCCCTCGTCCCTACTTGGCTCTGCTCGCGGCGACACTTGGCCTATCCTTGTAGCCAGGGCCTAGTCTCAGAGTAATTGAATTGAATCCCAATGCATGCCCAACCCCTCCCCAACCCCTCAGCCCTAACCCGCCCTACTCGGCCCTACTCGGCCCCACTCGGCCCGAACCGGCCCCACGCGGCCCCACTTGGCCTACTCTTGTGGCTAGGGCAGTCTTCGAGTCATTTTGGAAGAATCCCAATGCCTTTCCACCCCCTCCCCAACCCCCCTCAGCCCTAAAGGGCCCTTGCCCCCACCTCCGAGAAAA